>OZ010674.1:30416682-30453135 GCA_963932185.1 Troglohyphantes excavatus
AATTCATCTTAAAAGTTAATTAACGAAAAATAGAAGTGTCCTTTTCTTTAGATGCCCAATGGGATGGGCATCACACATTATAGACTTCTATCTGACTTTTTGTGTGCCCCTAAATTATAACTCCTATGAGCTTTATTATGGGATTGGTAATTATGAAGTCCTTATATATAGGAGTGAGTGAACTGTTTTGACTAAACAGTCTCAAACAAGATGTGCATAAAAAAGTTTAATAAATTGGTTGATCCCATCTTTGTTGTGAGTAATAAATGGGAAGAAGACAAGTTATGAAGACAGCCTTTAAAAATGTGCATTGTGGTTCAGAAACAATTTAATAGAAATTGCAGGTACTGCTTTATATTTGTAATTTAATTAATATAAGATGGGGTGTAAAATTTATAAAAACCTATTCAAGTAAAGATGAACGTACGGTACCAAAATATATTTTTTTAAATGCTCATAGTCTTTCTTCAATTCAAATTGAATGTATATTTATTTGATACAGGAAATTTTATATTTAAAATTTTAATATTCATATAGCTATATGCTTTTGTATTATTATTTCCTTTTGTATTTATATTAAAAAAATATTTGGTCTCCTATTAACCACATAAAAACATTGAGGAGGATGTTACATTAATTCTTGCTCTTAAATTTACAGGTTTTGACGTTAAAACAAGACTAATAAAAGGGAACGTCTTTTGCGTACCTAAAACAAAATTTACCTGTGATTGAAATTCAATAGTTGTATTTTTATTGCTATATTTCTATCAAGGTAAAAATATGGTTCCTAATATACTTAGAAAAATGCTAACTTCATACTTTTGAAATGAAATTATTGTCTCTTGAATAATTTTGTTATATATTACAATCCAGCAATTGCCATGTTTTTATATTTTTTAAATAAATATATTGATTCTTTCACTCATTGTTTCTATTTGCTTTCATTAACCACATGGAATATCAATTTGTTAAATCTAAAAATGCTTCTACACTTATAAGTGAAATTAATTGTAAAGCTCTATTTATAAATTTACTTTAAAAAAAATTAAATCATGCATTGAAAATATAATTTAAACTATCTGTCAGTGAAAAAAATTGCAGTTTTACTGTTTGCTTGGCAACACAGAAAGTTGCTAAAAACAAAAATCCTTAATATATATAAAAAGTTATTAGAGTTTGAATAAAGATAAATCTTAATTTTTCTTCTTAATTAAACTATCATACAGTATTATTATTTTTCTTTAACCCACAAGCTAGTAATTTAGTCAATAATAAAATAACGACATTCTGAAAAGAAGTATGTGACACAAGCTTTAATAAGAACAATATGCTTTCATATCATAAGATTTTTTTTTAAATATATACAAAATATACATTTTAATTTAAATACAGTAAAATATATTCTTTCTATTGATATTTACAAATGAGCTTATTTAGGAACAACTTTTACATCAATATGGCAAAAATAAAGTATCAGCTCTTGCGTATTTGCTTGTAAACTCTTTTACACATCAATATAGTGATTCATGTTTTAAGATATATTTACATAGTAACAAGTGCTGATACAAAATTACATTCTAAAATAACATCCAAATTTTTTTTTAATATTAAGCTTAAAAAGTTCCAATTTTAATAGTTTTGTCTTGATCAGATCTAGACATTAAAATTATTTATACCTTGTTCTACATTATATTTTACAATATAATTTTCTTGTAAAAAAATTGTTTTTTGTGTCAAAATTAAAACAACTTTGAATATACGTTTTTATCAAAAAAAAGGGATTTATCTTTATGTTCTTGGATGGCAATAGATCAATAAAAGTAAATTTCCGTTAAATTAAAATAAAAGTAAAAATCCGTTATGTAAAATTAGATAATACTGGCAGCCAGTGGAGGCTAGTGCATGGGGCTGAAAGGGGATCTGGGCTCTGTCACATTTTTAGACATTGTCCTTGCTAATTTTGTAAAATACTTGATCTCAGTGGGAAAATTGGCGAATTTTATTCAAATACATTTTTTACTTGTTAAATATTTTTCCTTGATTTTTATACATTTTTCATTATAGTAAATTATATTTCTGTTTTAATCTTGCTCTTTTAGTCTAATATTATGCTATGCCACAGTTTGTAGCACAAAATATCAGCTGCATTAAAAAACTTTGTTACTTTGCTTGTATGTATGAGTTTAATATTAAAATTGTAATTTTTTTTTATTAAAGTATCAAACTGTTCTTACTTATCCAAATAAAACTTGAATTAAAAAAAAATTAATTTTCAGTTCTTAAAAATTGTTAATCTGACATGAAATTTAGGATTTAATGTATTCTATATAATATTTTCTTTTTGTATTGAGTAATTAAACATAAATGACTGCAAAGGATCCTCTCCGCATAGCCTGAAGCTTTTGACACATTGAAAGTCAGTGATTTCTGCATCAATTATTTAATTTACTATGTATAAATTCCTTATTGCAGAACATTGTCTTGTTTGTGGCATAACTTTTTTACACTGCACCAACATTAATGAAACTTTGGGCTATTTGTCGGTTTTCATTTCAAATTGTGAAATGCTAATACAGTTTTCAAAACTTGTTTTAAATTTGGTGCAAATATTCAAAATATGACACCGAATCTCCATGTTTAATTGAACTGCTCTTCTGATTCTTTTTCTTGATCGACATTGATTTGCACTGGTTGATAGATGCCACTTGTTTTCTTTTTGAAATATTCGAAAATAAGCCGGAGCCTTAACGTATTTCTTCGACATAAGTGGACGGAAAGACTCCCATCATCCCATTAAGTTCTCCTTGCCACCAACCATCTTCTGTTTTTTGGACTAAAATAATGGTGTCACCTGAAACATTAATAATTGAAATTAAAATTGCATGGAATGATCTATTGTGATTTAAAAAAAAAAAAAACATTTCAGTGGAGTATATAAGTAAGTGGTTAAGTGTAGTGAGTATCTCTATAACTTTATTGTGATACCATTTATGATGCATTAAGCAATAATTCTAATAGCAAACCAGCCTGGTTATGATTGGTTGGTTGAAAGAATGCCATCCCACACAAAGGCTATAAATTTGTAAATCATCTACAAAAATATTCAATATATTTTCATAACTTGTAGATGGGCACACATTGGCTTGGTTGTCCAGCAATGGAACTTGTAATCTGAGGATTGCGTGTTTTGGAAGTTAAATCGTGCATTTACCGTAGGAGAACTAATTGGCAAATGTTAAATTTGCCATTGTATCGTTCTTTACCGTAGTGTAAAATTATAAATAAGTTACCTTGATTTTTTATATATATATATATATATATCTTTTTGAGCAGTCCTAATGTACATAATTATAATTATGGTAGTAATTTGCCATTTAAACAAAAATATAGATCTGAAAATAATAATACTATTTCAAGCAAATAATCAGCTAAAAAAATTAATGTCCTGTTCTTTTAAGTAATACTTGAGGTTGTCCATTATATGCATTTTCGTATTCATACTTTTATCCCTTTTGTAAAATCTCAAGGAATATGTGGAAAATTAAAACTTTTAATAAAACATTATAGGAAGAATTACCTGGGCGAAGAGTTAGCTCGTCACTCATCTTGGCATCATATTCGTATAATGCACGACATTGAGTTAACGTCGATATTCCGTTCGAGCGAGTTGGCATATTTGCATAAATATCACTTGTGCTATCTGAAAAACCAAAAATATATGTACCAAAAAAAATGAAGCTAAATATTAATTATTGTAAAATGGTACATTGTAAGAGCTGGTAGTTATAATATCTAATATATATCCTAATTTAAGTCTCTTAAAAATTGGCTTGTTCTAATAGAATTAAAAGCATACTGCACCTATTGGAGAGTGGGAGCAATTGCGACACTGCCTAATTTTAAAAATTAAAAAATATATACAATTTGTACAGAAAATTTGTCATCGCCACTTCAGATTTAGTCCTTGTTCCATACTCTTGATATATCACTCTACTTAGAAATAATAATTCACTCAATACTTAGAAACAATAATTTGAGCTCGGAAATGCAGATAAATTTTCCTCATTCGAAAACAATTAGTACCGATGACTGATACCAATATTATTTTCCCAGTATTCCATAAACAACTGGTTTTACAAATTTTTGTGCAGTGGAACACCAATTTGCTGGATTAATTGGACCAGATCCCATCCGAATAATTGGATAATTCACAAAAAAACTTTTTCTTAGTAAAAAAAAGGAATTTTGCTTTAGCAAGTAATGTAATTGGATGTCTATTAAAAAATAATATCATTCGCCGATAAAGAACTTTTAAAATGTGGATTCTGCTGATTTTTTTTCCCTCAAAACGATCCGAACAATTGCTGATCCGGGTAACAGGAGTTCTACTGTATTTATTACTGACTGGAACTAATTTGAAAAAAGAAGACTAATTTAATTTAAAATATTGAGAAACACAAATATTTAATTTAAAATATTTAAAACAATAATTAGTTTGCATAAATATTATAAGTTATTTGTGAGTAGATATAAAGTGAATAAGTATGTAAAAAAGTTACCTTGTATCTGAGATATGTCCATGTCGTGAGAATCACTTGAACCAGATCCGCTGCTTCCTGAGTTCCGTCTTTCCATTCTCACCCAATGGGGAATTTTTAAAACGGTTTGGTACATACCCTGTAAAAGTCGCACATTATTCAAATCAATGGGAAGAAATTAATTTTATCAACCATTTACATTTAAAACTCATCAAATGTGAAAGTATGTGTGCTGGGTATGTGTACACGTGAATACTTTTGTGATAGTCGAAACGAACTACAAGGTCATGTTATCGCATCGTCTATTTAAAGTAAATATCACAAACATTTGTTACAAGTTTAGAATTAAATTAAGGATCGCAGATGCAAATTCTATAGATAGGTCACAAATTGCAAACGTTTTTTGGAGGCTTTCCTAATAACTTTCAAAGTTTAATTTACGCAAAATTTTCTTGTGAATAAAGAATAAGAAAATAAATTATTTATTTATTTTTACTTGTTTGTTAACTGGTTTATTGTGGTAGGTAACTGGTGTATTTATTCTATATCCAGGTGATATAGAATAAATGGCACCAGTTACGAACCATTTGAAGAATTTTTTTTTTAACTAAGAGCATATCGTATGTTTTTAATAGTCCAGCAGTCACAAGAATTTTTATATTTGGCACTGGTCGGAAAGTAATATATCCACACATATATAATTGGTTATTTTGATTAGATACCCTGTGAACTTTTTTTTGCTTGAGGGTAGATTTTAGTCATTTCTCTAATATTAAGAATTTTTTTTTAGCATAAGCAACTTCAAAACTTTCACAATCTACTACACTCCTTACACATCGTCGCACTAGTACTACAACTAGATTTCCATTTTCATAAATTTTACAGGAGACGCCAAAAACGATTGACTGTCATGTACTTTTGAATCTAAACCCATGGCTTTGAATGCATTTTTAGACTGGATTCAGACACTTTGAGTCAATACTGCTTTACAATGAGATGTAGCGCATTGATAACTTGTAAAAGATATTTTGCGAAAATGGGGATTTATCTGGTTTTGAAACTAGACGTCTCATATACCTTATATGTAATTGAATGTAATACCATAACCTTGCTATTGAGTTAGTGCTACGATATATTTTCACATTATTGGATCTAGCATAACATTCGTCGCAATACAAGTCGTGGACAAGTTGCTTGCCCCTGCAGTTCCTGGTGGCACTTAATTTACTGCGAATCATTTGCTCACAGTACACTCTTGACACGATTACCCATGGTAGGTAATATGCTTTCACGGCTTTGACGAAAGTGCCCCATACGCGTGGTTCCCAATGGTGTAGTTGGTATCAAATTAGATTTTTTTTATTATTCTTAACTCAACAGCTACTAAGTTGGTTAGTTTAAGCTTTGAGTAATATATATTGTAATCACTCGGTACGTCGTACAATTCCATTACAAGGGGCCACAACGGCAGGCGTCTGTAATTCAACTGCTCATGAGTATAATAAGTATTATCTATTTTTACTTTACCTGTTTGTTTTTGATTTCCATGTGGGCAAATAAAGGATGAGTTGGTTTATTGCGTCCATCCAATTCAGCCAGCGTAATTTGCATTTTAAATCTTGTAGCCTCAAGGTATGTTAACATTGCGCGCATCTGTTGACACAAGAAAAACATGCACACAAAATTTGAGTTTTACAAAAATATACTCTTGAATTAAAACTTTAATAATGAATTATGAATATAATGTGGTAATCTAAATCAGTGATTCCCGAAAGGGGGTCCGCATGTCGATATTAAGGGGTCAGTGGGGTCACAAAGTTATATTTCCTATGCATTTTTGGAGGTAAATTTGTCTAAATAATTCTTAATAAAAGCTGTGTAAAAATTCAGAGAGGTTATACAATTAATTTCAGAATTTTTTTCTTCCCTTCATATTCAAAGAATTTTGAAACGTATATATGTCCAAAAATCGAGGGGACTTCCATGAACATATACCAAATAAGGGGTCCATTCCTGTTTTAGTTAGGGGTCCGTGGCTTAATGCTAATTGGGAACCGCTGATCTAAATAACTTCCAGAGTTTTAGCTCATGGCCACACTTTTTACTGGCTTCTTGAGAGTTTTCCCAACAAGTGTTTGTTTTAAACAAATAATTAATAACAATTAAAAACAAATAATTGAAAAAAAACTTAGTGAATTTTTTCACCAAACCTACGATATTAAATAACGTAAAAGAAAATTACTTTAGACTTTTTAATCTTATTTTAAATCTCAATTGGAGTAAAGATTTTTTTTGGATGGAAAATCAAAAGAATGTCAATTTCAGCGAATGGAATACACAGATGAGACAAACTAATTTTTTTTCTATATGTCTCCCGTCTTTTCCCGAAAATTTAAAAAAAAGTCTTCGTTATTCCAGACATTTTAAATATTCCTTATTTTTCAAATGTGTGAAGAAAAAAATATGCGTTTTATATAATATTTGAAGCTTTAAGTTCAAATGTTAATACATTATACCACGTTATTTTGATAATAATATATATGTAAAAATATTAAACACTCATTAATGAGTCAACAAAAAAAACTAATATATCACAATAAATAATTATTCATCTTAAGCCTAATAGATTGACAATAAGTGCGTACATGTTGGAGTTTTTCGAAAACATCCTGTTGTGCATCTGCATCTCCGAATGTCGGTGTTTCTTGGAACACTTTAGCTAGATTCTCGACCCCTTGTTTCCCTTTTCTTTCCAGCTCCAGGTCGTGCTTCAGGAGAGAAAGGAACCTCTGTAAGATTTCTTTCCTGCGCTCCTTCTTCATCTCGTTGCTCATGTTTTCAGCCTATCGAAATAAAAGGACAAAATAAGGAAACAATGCTGTAAAATACATACACACATTAGCAGTGCTGGATTTACAACTATGCCGGGGCTCAGAGCGAAACACGGATATTTTTATTTAATTTTTTTATTTTATTCGGCTCTTTCGTCAAAGAATAAAAAAAAATTCCAGACATTTTTTTAACGTTATAAAAGTCATAAAAAAATTTATGTGATTATCTAAAAGTTTTTTTTTTATATATATTTAATTTCTAAATAATGTTACGTTAGCTAAGTTGCTCTACTTGAAAAATAAAAATGCTAGAAAGTCGTCCAATACCTTTGAGCATGGATCCTTCATGGTAGAGAAAACATAATGTTATATTCTCGCTAACATCAAAGTGAGGTCAACATGTATGGTCTCAGACACGTGGTTAATGACGTCATTCCATTCATAAATTTTCACCGTTACACATTTCCCAATTCATCAGCCAATCGCGAGTACTTTTTAATTCATAATTTTGAAAAGTAGTCACGTGCCTGAGGCCATTCGGTCTGAGATGTTGGTTTCACGATTATGACGTCATATTCGCTCTACTATAGTCAATTCATGCTCGAAGTCCAGAACATCCAACAAATTATACTGGCTTGTATTCGGGACTGGTGCACGATACATCGGGGTCCAATGTCCTGACGCCTATTGAGGTTGCGTCGGGTGCCAGCTCAGGTGTTGGTGACCATGGTTCAAAAATACGAAGCATCGTTCCCGGGTCTTTCATTCGAGATAGGCCCCGAACTGTCTCCAATAGCCCGCTGTGCAGCTCTAGTGCAACGTTAATTAATTAAACGAAACCAAACCTACTTGAAAAATAAATTAACTTGCTCATTTCATTTGCATGGTTCTTAATATTTTAAAAATATTTGCTAATTCAAATTACGCTTTTTTTATAGTAACCGGCTGATTTTAAATTTGATAGTACTAATCTGTCAAGTAACTTCTAAAGCAGTGGCGTACGCAAAGGGGGGTGTCATTGATCTGGATTTCAAATTTTTAGTACGCATATATACTTATTAGAGGGGATAATTACCCTTTAAAAAAGATGTAGACATATTCAAGAGAAGACGTTTACTTACAAAAAAATCGGGTAAAAATTGCTCAGGAACGTTTGGTCCCGTTCCTTTAGCTTCTATTAGCTTTTGGACATCTGCCGGCACATCCACTGAGCCCACTGTGGTCTTGAGCCTTTCAGAACACTGAAAATGTTTTGTAATTGTTACCGAAGTGCTGAGTGATATTAATAAATGACACCATAGAGTGGAATGATATTTTGTAATTATTTTTTCATACATTCATAACGAAAAATATTATTTATGAAGAGTAAATTATGTGTATAATTTTCTAAAAGCATATTAAAATAGAATACATTTTATATTCATATATTAAAATTCTTTAAACGTAATTTGTATTTTTGTAAACTTATTTATTTTAGTTTTGGATGTAAATTTACACTGCCTTTCAAGTGAGTGCCGATAATTGTGGAATTGTTTAATACCAATTTGCAAATATATTAGTTTCTCTCAAAATTTGATTAAACACTTTTCTCATTTTTTGGGCTCCTTAAATGCTAATGTCTAATTTAAAGTTGTTTCAAAAGTTCATAAGATATATAAAAATATTATATTGAAACATTTCTGTGAATCGATACGATCGTCGTGAAAAATTCCATGAATATAATTGTATCCCGTGGCGTCCTAAATATAATGAGGATTAAAATTGATTTTCGATTATCTGGCAAATGAACTTGTGTACACATTTCTTATCTTATACATTTCATTCCTAGAATTGAGTACATTTTCATTTCTGTAGCAGCCGCCACACAACTAAATTTAATCTAGGTAATGTTCCCTTGGTGACAGGACAGTAAATATATTTGTGTTATTTCACTACAAAATAAAGGTACTTAAAGCCAAAAGAGTGGGTTTAGATACTTATTTTTAAGTACAATTTCATTGTAAACGAGCTCAAATTCAAGTAACTGTACTTTCTCAAAAAGTATCTATATGACTTTAAAGTGGAAATCTCAGCTTTTGACAACCTGACATACCTAAAATAATAGTTCAGAAAATGGTTTTCCACATTATTTGATGTCGATTGTTTAAATAGAAACTGAGTTATTACAATTCAATGATCTCACTTCTTATTATTTTGACACACCTTTTTAACATTTCTTCTGTTTATAACTTCTTTATGTCGTCCTGATAGTACAACGGATAAGGCACCGATCGGCGGCGCCTGAGGATCTGAGAGTTTCATTCCGGTAAAAGTCCTGGTTATAATTGTTGATATGTACTAAACGTGATTTATAAAGACAGCCTATGGAGGCAAGCAATTGCTCTTTTTATTCCCTTTTACACATTTTTGAGTACATGTCCTTTTCAAAAATGAAACTTAAGTATTCGGAGCTATGATAAGAATCGAATGTACTCAAAAATGAGTATATTTTACGTACCTATTTTTAACAGTGTAGAAAATATTCAGGACTGCCAATGCCCAATACATGACTCGCTCAGCCTATAAAGCTGTAGAGCTATGGGCTGTACCAGGCTATTTACAAACCCAACTCAACTTATAAAGTTTATTTATTATCAGACTAAAAAATATCTAATAAACATGTACATGTCTTTTTCAGAAATGAAATTTATGTATTCGGAGCTATGATAAGCATCGAACGTACACAAAAATGAGTACATTTTACTTATTTTTGAGTATATATTTTTAACAGTGTACTTGTGTTATTTATTATAGCATGAAACGTTACTAAAAAGAAAAAACACGCATCGGAAACGCTCAACGCAAATGCAGTAAATATGTATTTTACACACCTGCGCTAACGAAGGTCCCATGAGGCTGTAGTGGTTGGTATACTTCTGCACAAAGTCGTGGATGCTGTTGAGTCGCTCCTCTTCGAGGTGTTGGAATGCAGTCTCTGCTCTGTAGACTGACGTCTCCCAGTCCTGTCTCGCTCGCTCGGCTTTGATGCACGAATTGTAGTAGTCGATGTCGGCTCTCGTCAACAGCTCTTCGGCTTTGCGCTTCTTTGCTTCCAACTGAAATTAGGGAATTTATAAATAAGAGACACATCACGAAGTGACTTAGTAATGATCTTACTATTAAATCGCAATACTAAGTGATAGAAGGATAGCTTAAGCTTCTTTTAAACTTTTGTGTGGTAGACTTTAAAATTATGCTAAACTTGAGTGAAAGTCATTATTAAGGTAAAACCAATAAATGCTCCCAAAATATTCATTAAATTCAAACAGAAAATATGCAAACATCAATTGCCAAATTGTAACTAAATGAACTTAAAACGGTCTCTTTAATTAATAAGTGAAGGAATATTTCTATATTGCTGGTTTGATTTTTGCTTGTCACATTCGTTAAAATAATAAAATTTATAATTGACTATCTCTCTTTTATAACTTTTCATACTTTAAGGGAACACAATCATCAAAAACATCCAAAAATACTTTATTGCTTTAAAAAATTGTTCATTTTATTTTGAATCTAACGATGCTAAAATTATATTTCTATGCTATATACAACTAATTATTTTTGATGAATCAATCTTAAGCTTTGGTTAAAGACTGCTTGAGTATGAAACTTTGAACTCCTTTTTCTCAGTGATGACGTTTGCCATGTTTTTTCAAGTTTAAATTGATATCAGTTCAGATTTATTTAGAGAAACTGCACTAAATTCGCTACAATGTATTTTCAAACATGTTACTTTAATTTGTCTTTAAGGATTAGTAATACATAGATTACATTGTTTTAGTATTTTTTAATAGATCAGTAAATTTATTGAATTTTGACCAGTGAAATTATTAATTTATTGTTTCAATTATTTTTAAAAATTTTTTTTTCACAAATAACAAAAATATTGTAAATTCTCTTGTTTATAAAAATCCAAAATTACAGTTCGTCAGAATATATTTTTTTTAGTTATATTGACCATGTGATTACGTTAATATGCTTTGCACACATACGTAAAAAAAATTAAAGTCATGTCTGTAAAATTAAAAAAAAAAAGTCAAATGCATCCCAAACCCCATTAACAGTATTAAAGTAAATGGGAAGCAAAACAAACATTAAGGAGGAAAGGATTCATTAAATTTCATTCCTTATTTTATTTAAACTCACCCAAAAGACATTGCATATGTAGAATGCAGTGTATTTTATATTTTAATAAAATATATAAATTGACATTATATTAAACTTATTATAAGTACATTGGGAGCAGTTATAATATAAAAAAGATATTTTGCTATAACCATACCTTATGAATGTCTTTCTCCGTGAGTAGTTTCCCCTTGTTCTGTTTGCAGTCAAGAGCCTGCTCCTGCATTCTCTCGTTCTCCCTGGTGCATGCGTAGCTGAGCTTCTTGGCTTTGAGCTCCTCGTTCCTTCTGTCGTTCAACGTCTTGTGCACCTTGTCCACAGTGTTCTCCACCTGAAACATGGATGTAAGAAAATATAGAGTTGTTTTTAATAGGTGGAAATTCCGCCTTTAAAACATTACATTGCAAATACAACGAAGGATTTATTTGCTTAATTAAGTGTCAATAATATTATTGTATAAGATATTTTTTTTTTAATTCTGACAATTAATTTGCTTTTCTATTTAATTTGTTTTTTTTTTATTGTAAAGTTCCGAGATAAACTGCAGTGTTACATTGATAGTTATGTGATTAACCTTATCCTAACTAAAATTCCTTTTTAGTAAATATTTTATTAAAATAACTTTGTTATTGGTACAAAATAAATTAACAAAATATTTGCAGTCAATGGCGTTAACGTAAGCCAAATCCACTCCGGCTGAATCGTCTAAAAAAAATAACATTATTTATCTAACTCATTTATATTTCTTTATTAGCATTGGAATTTGAGAATTAAAAAATTTAAATAAGAGTTAGTTTTTAAAAATTATTTGGTGTTATCAGATAATTATAATGTTTTCCAGTATATGAATAACTGCTAAATATCAATTTGTAATTTTGATCATTCCATATTGAATGCACGTTTCATTTGAGTTTATAATTAACGGTACATACTGATATTTAAACTTAAAAGTTACAACTACATAAATGGTTGCCTTGTCCACATTTCAACAGCGTATGTTTTTGCGTAAAAATATAATAGCTAAGGTATAAAAACATAACTTACAAACTTTCTTTGTTTATGTTGGCATTCCAATAAGACTTTGATGGGCTTTACAACATCTTCTTCTAAACTACCTGAAAATTGCCTAGTTTACAGAATAAAACGAAACATTAATATTAAGAATGCTTTTATGTTGCGTAAATTTAAAATTCGCAATTATTTATTTTCTACCATAAATTATGCATTTTAGAAAAATTTCAAAATAATTGGAAGGTAATAAACGAATACTATTTTTAACCAAGTTAAAAGCGCGCCAAAGGAGTTAGGTTATCAATTCGAATGTTATGTACTTTTTTTTAATGTATGTTCGCGCAAGATTTCTGTTCTAATTCAGACATTTGGACAAAAAAAATTTGTTGGACAGGTAATGTCTGACTTGGACACCTTTTGAAACAAATATCCGATTATCCGGCATTTAACTATCCAGAATTCTCAATAAACCGGAACCTTTAAAATAAATTTTGTTAAATTTCGAGAAAAAAAAATTTATTGAATAGAGGATAAAATAATATTTTTTAAAAAAAAGTAAAACCGACTTAAGATAAATGCATTAAAAAAAGTTATTTAATATTAATATTATACTTATTACAACTTTTTGAAATTGCTGCCAATTTTCAAAAACCATACCTAAATTTTGACGTCGGTTTCGAAACGTTGAAATAAATATAAATTTAATATTAAGTAACTCAATTTTTTTCAACTTGTTCGTAAAATTAAAAATTATTATTTACTTTTTTACATAAAATAGAGCACATTAATGTAATATATACGATCTACATTACCCTTCAAAATGGTTTTATGTTTAATTAAATCGCCCTTAAAGAAACCCTCTTATATAAAGTACATTTGATTTCAATAATTTTTTAATACATTCCCTTTTCCATTTGCTTTATGGTTTGCACACAGGTTATCAACCTTTGTTCTCAATTTATGTTTCCTAACTTCACTATTCAGACATAAAATATTTTTAAATGAACTTTTCATAGAAATAAAATCTCATTATTCTGAAGAACAATCTAAAACATCCGAGAAACGCAATGAAATGAATTTAAAACTATTTTTTTTTGTAATCAAATAAAACAATAAGAAGAAAATAATGATTTCTAAAGTGAAAAAGGAATCTTAATCACCTATGTGTATCCGCTTCATTCTCCATTTGGAGCGCTACTTCTTGCCACGCATGTTGGGTCGTTCTAAAAATGAATAAAATTTTTTTTTAAATATTAATGAACATTTTAAAATTATACAGGTGTTCAATTTAATTTAAAATTGTCAGTAACATATAAACCACTACTTACCCTAGAGTTAGCCTTGTTGCCTTATTGATTTTAGCTGCGAGCTTTGATAAGTTCTTTGCATAAGTCATTTCTAGTTCGGATCTAATAAAATAAAATAGTGTCAGTAAAACGTTAAAAGAATTATTAGGGTTGATATTTTGAACAATATTCTGGATTAATAAATTTTTAATTGGAAATTATTTCACAACTAAAATAATTATATCGTCGGCTTAAAAGTAAAACCACGTATATTTAAACCAATGATTTACCATCCGAAAATTGGTGACGTAATTCCGAGTTCAATGTTTTTTCGTCTCTAGAATCCAGCGCCATTGTCATTCACATTTATAAGTTTATCGCTTTTATTTTGTCTCCAACTACGGCTGGATTTAAATATACGTGGTTTTACTTCTAAGCCGACGATATTTTTAAAATATCCTTCGTATTCTCTGTTATGGTGCACGGAATTCAAAATATCAGCTTTGAAACACATAAAATCAACTTTAACTAATCAAAATAAGTTATTTGCAAATATTGTTATGTTGAAATTTAAAAGGTTGTTCTTTAGAAAAAAAAATTCTTATAAAAAATTGTAACAATAACTAACCTTCATTTAAATAAATTTCATAACTTACGCTATTACTATTCTCAAAGTATAAGCATCAAAATTAATACAGAATAGAGTCGTTTTTACCATTTTTGCTATGATAAAAATGTATCCATTTCATCCTTTCTTTAAAAAATGTTTTTAACAAACAAATATATCAACATTTTACACCGAGGTTTAAATTTATTTTCTTATGTTTTTTAATGAAAAAATCAAATTAACGTGCATACACCGTGTTCATAAATGATTGGTTGAATAAACGTCACACTAAACTCCACATCGAACTATTAAAGACGTTTTGGGATATTTCGAAAAGTAAACAACCGAGAACACTGCATCGTAATTTTCCATCATAGTCAGATGGCGAGGATAACACCTGAGAGTTCATTCTAATCTTCAAACTACTACAACGCGACCAACGTTACGGTTCTCAGAAATCAATATTTTTCCAAATAAAAATATCTGTATCAATCTGCCCCGAACGGGGTACATTCATGTATGCTTGGTTAACGTTAATTCATTCTGGATTTTTATTGGTGTGGAGTTACTATTAAGGTTTTTTCGTGAATTATTTACTTTAAAAAATGTAAATTTGAACTTTTAAAGCACAAAATACCAATAGTTAACTTTTACCCAGTCAGTGGAGAAGAAATCAGTTAACACAATCTCAACACAAAGTCTAAAATGTAATTTGATGTAACATGTAAATTTGATTTACATATGAGTAATTATGATATAGAAGCTGTTTTTAGTAGCAGATTTCAAGTTTATTAATTTTGGAATACGTTCTTATTTCATTTAAGTTATAATAAGATAACAACCTAAATAATTCAATCTCATTATGCTTATACCCAAGCCCCAAACTCTGAAAAGATTAGATTTTTTTTGCATAAAACAATGCTATATATATATTTAAGAAGATGTGTACAAAAATTCAAAGCATTAGAAGAAAAGTAACATATGCTGTTTTACATGTTTATATACCATTTATCACCTTCCTACGTACTTTTCGTCTGCAACATTTGTCATTTATTAACTCAAAATAAATACTTTGAGCTTGGATCATGTTCAAAATGTTAAATCTTTGTAAAAAATGTACTTAAAACTAAACTGTTAATAGTTTTCGAAACTTTAAAAAAAAAATTTTAAACGTAGGAAGAGCTTTTTGAAATCAAGTTATATTTTTTTTTACGAATTAATGAACATCAAAATAGGAACATTTTTTAGGTTATGAACATAAAATATTTTTTTGAAAACAACTAATACCATTTTTTTTTTTATAAATTTCTTCCTAAGTCTGTGGTATATACTTTGACATTATTTAATAAATTAAATAAAATTAATCTTAAAAATTGAAGGAGGAGTAGTGTTGTTTTTTTAAAAAAAAAAAACATATTTTGGCTTCAAAAACGCAAAAAAATATATATATTATTTATTTCATTGTATATTGTTCAGAAAGAGATGTTCTAATAGTGCAAAAAAAATTGTATTTCTGAATTCTTTAACAAAAAAATTAGGATTTGGGGATCGGGTTTCCCTTAAATATAATTTCAAATCGTAACTTTAAGTAACTGGATTATCTTTATATTACAAATCAGTGCTTAGTTTTAAAGATTCACATACTCTATCCGTCTCAAACAACTACCAGGAGGAAGTTTAAGCCATTGATTTACGCCCTATTGTTTTCCAATGCAGGTCCTTAAATAACGAATGAAATGCATGATTACGGAGAACTGAATTACGGCATAGTTCTAGCTAGTAGTGAAAAGGTACTATAATAAGAACAATGCTTTGTTGCTTGATATTTTTAATTTTTAGCAAGCAAAATGCATACTATGAACTGACAAATTGATGCAAATAATATGAATATAGTAATTACCTATTTAGTGAAGATATCAAGTGAATAGTACTTAAAGTTATCACAAGCTAAATATGACAAGTAAAAAAAATATTTATTCATGTAAGTAAAAAGTGGAATTATCTAAGACGAACAAACACAAGAAGTTTAGATTTTACATAATAGTAAGAATATATATATAATATTTATTTATCAGTTGTTAACTTTTTTTAATAGTTTGTTATTTGAAACATTTAACATACTTTACAGAAATAAATATAAACAGAAAACCAAATGGAATAGAGAATTTTATAGAGAGAAAAATGTTGATATCCTTCTCAATAACTTTGTATATATTGGCATACTATCTGGTTTGAAAATTGAAATATCCTTTAAAAAGGTTATTACGTAAAAAGAAATAAAAACAGCACACAAAAGTGTTTATTTGTTGAGTTTTTAAACGAAAAAAGGGACTTGTCATTTAACAACATAATAAAAAACCCTAATCACTCCTGCAAAGTCCAAAATCGAGAAAAAAAATCTAACATGCTTAACAGCATAACAAAAAGCCCTTACCACTTCTGAAAAGCTCCAAAATCGAGAAAAAAAATCGAATATGCTTTCATCTTATTTGTGAAAACTTAAAATTCTTTTCAAAAGTAGACCTCTTGAAATTCGATTTTTAACCCTACTTGAAGGGGAAAAACGGATAAAATCCTCCGCTTGGGCTAAGACTACTTAAGTGTCAGTTTTCCACCAAGAGAAGACTTTATTTAATTACCAAATATAGGTTACAAGAAGATTAGAGAAAGCGCGTCTCTAAATTAGGAGACGTTTCGATGAAACCCCAAGTGTTTATGGACATTGAGTAAGACGAAGTGTTACAGAAAGCGAAACATAAAAAAAACCTAATTAAGTGCAATGATATGCGAATACTCTCAATCTCAACAAGCTGTTTATTGTTGTGGAAATCTCTTTTTTTAGAGAAGCAATTAGGTATATCATTAGTTTGAATGACAAAACACAATTCTATGTAAATGAGACAGTGTCTTTTAAATCAAACTGGCGTGATGGCGTTTCTGCATCTGTAATAATTAGATTGATGATTGGTGCACGAAGCTCTGAAGAAGGTTTGAAGATTTAGGTTCTATTTGTGGATATTTATGACAATTTAAATATTTAAAAAGGGTTTCTCACGTTTTAATTGCTCTACAGCTACAGGGCTTTCAAGAATAGTTGCCTACAGAACCAGCGGCGGCCGTAGGGCGATGCGACCGCACCGGTTATTTATTTATTTAATCGGGATCTGCTGTTTACCATAACCTATATATGTACTAATAAACAAAATATAGCCTATATGCAGCTTAATTAATCGGCTAACTGTCTACATAGAAAGTTATTTGAAATGTACGGTGTGGTAACTGTAAACACTGTAACCTACAATGTAAAAAAAGGTAAATAAAAATGAGTACCAGAACATACTCGTTTTTCTTGGAGTAGAATTGTATCGTAAATGGGGGATGACGTACTAAAATTTTAAGTAACCGTGCTTTCTCAAAAAATGAGAAGTGTGATTGAATATTGCTAAATCTCAGCTTCTGTTCGAGCCATCTTAACAAAGCGACCTGGCAAACTTAAAATAATTTTTCAGAAGATGGTCTTCCACTTTATTTGATGTCGACTGCTTAAATGGAAACCGAGTTATTGCAACTCAGTGATCTCACTTCCCATTATGTTGACACACCTTTTTAACATTTCTTCTGTTTATAACTTCTTTACGTCGTCCTGATAGTATAACGGATAAGGCACCGGATGGCGGTACCTGAGGATCTGGGTTCGATTCCCTATAAGTCGTGGTTGTAATTTTTTATATTTATTGAACGTGATTTATGAAGACTGCCGCAAGCAACTGTTTTTATTCAATTTTATCCATTGTACTCATTTTGAGTACGTCTTTTTCAAAAATGAAACTTATGTATTTGGAGCTATGATAAGCATCGAATGTACTCAAAAATGAGTATATTTTACTTATTTTGAGTACCTATTTTTAACAGTGTAGAAAATATTCAGAACTGCCAATGACCAAGACATGACTCACTCAGCTTATAAAGCTGTAGAGCTATGGGCTGTACCAGGCTATTTACAAACCCAACTCAACTTATAGTTTATTTATTATCAGACTAAAAAAGATCTAGTAAAAACTTTTTTAGAAATAACTTCATTAAATTTAAGTAAGTCTTTAGTAAGACTTACTTAAATTTAATGAAGTTACTTCTAAAAAAGTTTTTACTAGATCGTCTTTCTTTATATGTTTATAGCAATTAAATATTATTTCGAAAATGAAATACGCTCTCTAAATGCGTCTATTATTTGAATACTACAATCCATGCAGTTTTTAAGATAAACTAATCAAATACATTAATTATGTACAATAAAATTACAGAAAATACTTTAGTCATAAAACTGTTAACAAAAGTAAGATAATTTAGGACAAAAGTTTATTGAAAACTGTATATTTAATTTGGAATTGTTGCCATTAAGCTGCCGAATTTATCCCAAATGTGAAAAATTAATCCCTACTCATTTTAGTTTCCTTAAGAAATGTAAACAAAATTCATATTTATTCACCATAAATTTCATCAAGAAATCAAGATTCTGCAGAGAACACAATTTAGAAGAAAGGCGTAGACTTTGAAAGGACAAAAATAAATAAATTTCCAACACGTTTTGCACACCTTTACGTCAGAACACCTAGCAAGGTTTTTTCGGGTCGTAAATAACAAATTTGACGTCATAAACACACTACGTGCTCAAACAAAGAAGAAATATGAAACTCAAAATCAAATGTAAACAGTTCGAGAAGAAACACCTCTAAGGTCACACTAAAAGTGCATTATTATTTCTCTTTTTAAAAAAAAAATCTCCAAAAACATAATTAAAAATGAAATAAATAATACTGAAATAAAATTACTTAAAATATTTTATTTTAATGGTCATGGAAATTATACACAACTAGTTTAATTGGAATTAAATTTTATTTATTCTTCCGCATCTGACGCAGTCATTCTGTCTGCTGCTGGGCTTATTACGGTTCTTACTTCTGAATGATTCACCGATGTGTTTCATGGATGTAGTTCCAAACTTTACTTAATTTAATAATCCAATAAAAAGAATTTTGGAGAAAAATAGTAGATACCCCCACTGGCCCATCTCTGAATGTCAACCAAAACAGTGTTAAAGCATTATCATCATCAAATAGCCAATAAAAATTTTCCTTCTGATCTGTGGATTCGAACAAAACCACGCATTTCGAGTTTTTTGCATGAATTTGGATATACTGATTCAGAAATTCACATTACATTTTTTTATTTATTTGTGCACGTTTAACTTTAAAAACATCCTAGAGTATTTCTATGAAACTTACGTCATTTTATTAATAATTTCCAACTTAACATCTGCACTTTCTTACATGTGTATATCTGCAACCGTTCAAAAATAATAGAACTTTTTCTATTTCCCCATACATTATTCTTATTGGAAATTTACGTATTAAATCTTCCCTTCATAACATTATTTTTAAAAACCACCTTGGCGACCAAAAATATTTTTTGACAATACTGGCTGCCTTTTACTAATAATCAATCACTTAGATTCTCTACAATATTCTCTGCTATATGGTATAAGTCCGCAATTTCCCATTACTACAGCTAGTCATTTAGCCAATTGGTGACTCCAAGTCCAATAGGTTGCCCAATATTGAATTGAATGTCATTCTACTTACCACTATAGCCAAAGAAAATTGCAAACTTTAAACGCTCTTATTTCGAAACTCTATTTTTGTACTTGCGCCAATTGACAACAAACTCGCCTAACTGATGCATTTACTTTCAACAACTAAAATTAATATTAATATTGGTTCATATAAATATTTTTTTTATAAATGAGTTTTTGATCACACATTTAAATTTAAATACTCGCCAAACCAAAAAAAAAAATCCTTTCCATAAATTTTTGGGTCTGCCACTCTTACTCACGTAGATGTGCGAGCTCTGCCATTCTAAGCACTATTCCCATTCAGAATATACCCATTCTTTTGTTCCGCTGAGCGCTAATGCGCACAATCACAGTCAATAGTTCATACTCTTTCATCTTATTTTTGATCGTTCTCTTCGCTGTCGTTTGGTCACATCACCGCTATTGCCACACCGCGCGTCCTTCACAATGGTTCGAGAAGGACTTCGAAGGTCGAGTCGTTGCATGCAAAGGGTGGACAACATCGGACCAACTTCTAGGTCTACCCTTCTACTATCGCTTTGTGTCAAATTAGGGACAGTTTCTCGGATAGGGGATGACCTCAGAGAAAATTAGATGGTTTGCAAGGATGGAAATAGGAAGAGACAGGGCCGCCCTTAAGGGTGTGCGACACGTGCCAACGCACAAGGCCCACCTAGAGTAAAATGTGCTAAAATAAAACTTTACAGATCAAATGAATATCCTATGTAATTTCCTTAAACGTAAAATGCCTTTAAAATCAGCTACTACATGGGGTATCAAGATAGAAACACCAAACTTTTTGTGTGATCCATTCCTACACTATAATTCCGTGGTAAATAGCTCTATAGCCATAAATATGGTCATATTCAATAGTAAGTAAGGCTTATTTTTAATTGTCAATACATGGAACAAAATAATTCTGACTTTTCATGTAACGAAGTCATTTATTAAATTCTACACAAATGAAATGTAGCCGGATCAAGCATTTGTAGTTGATTGTCAGCTACATTTGTAATTGTCAAAATTGACAATAGTTTCGTCATTGAATCACTTAACTTTTGTGAAAGAATACTCACATCATTGACGAAATTCCTCGTATTATTGACGAAATTTACTCAGGTTCCTTTACAGCCCTTTGTAGAGGAATTAACTCATACTTGGTTTTTATACGTATATTGCCTCATTTTTTACGAAATAAATTTTGTTAAAAAACAAGAAAATGAATTTCTTCAGTTTGACAAAATATTTAATCGCAGCATATAGGGTAATAGACAGGGTAAATACTTGCAATGATTTTAAGCAAAACAACGATATTTTATAATTTACAGGGGGGAAAATTATTAACCAGACGTTTTTTAATAAAATGACGACTGTACGGTCATCAAACTGAAATTTTTATAAAAAACTTAGGCGTCAAAATGACGACTGGATGTACAATAAAGGTAGTCAAACTGAAATTTGTAGGTGCAAAATACGACTAAACGACCGTTAATTTCGAACCCTGCAAACAACATCTTTATAATTCTATTAAAATGTATTTGCGAAAAATTACGCTGCAATAGAAAAAATAGTGATGAATAATGTTTTGTAAAATAAATTTGATATTAATACAGCAATATACCATATGATTATATTCCTCAATTTAATCCAAAGTTATATCTCTTTCTTTATTTGTCAAATTTACGCAGAAGAATTTGAATATTTCAAATAGACAAAAATTTATATCTTTATTCTTGTGTTCTTTGTTCGAATGCGCACGAATATGGATTTGTTGCATAACTGTCATTTCATTTGAATTTTTGACTTCCTTAAAGTCGAAATAACCCGACCGAAAAGTAAAAGGCGTGAACTTTTAGTAATTATTGCGAAAGAACACCTTAAGAACCTTGTCTGTATCAAAAAAATATTTGTTTATAGATTTATTAAAAGCACTTCGTAATATTTAAAGATAAATTAACATACATAGTAATTGAGTTTAAAATTACTATGTGATTTTCGATGTTCGATTACCTTTCATGTAATATGGCGGAAATATCTTTTGTGAAATCTTGACCTTCTTTAATAGATTTCCGAAGCTCTTCAAATCCATTGGGACCCTATAAAATAAAAATACGTTATCAATTTTTCAAACATATTATACAAATACAAAAAACGATGTTTAAAAATTATTTATAATTATATTAACATTTTTATGTTCTAATAAATAGCAGCGAAAATAATTATGTATGTTTAAATTAATTTATGAATTAAATCAGTGACTAAATCGCCATGATGAAGGCTCGGTGATATCCATTTATTAATTTTCTATTGCATTTCAACGATTTTATCACCACAAAAATGTAATAAATCATTTAGATCTTTAAACATTTTGTTCTGTTTTAATCGACTTAAAAGCGCTCTAATCAAAACCGCCAAAGCGCGCCAGAGGAGAGAGATTATCAATTCGACTGTATTTTTTCATGTATGTTTGCGTATGTAATGTATGTTTTAATGTACGTTTATATTTGGAAAATTCTTTTTTGGTTAGATAGGGAATGTCCAACTTGAGAATCTTTTGAAAAAATATTCAGTTATCCGACATTTAACTATCCAAAATTCTCAAGTAACTGGAACGTTTGAAAAAAAAATTGTAAGATTTTTTTTTGTTTTTGGAAAGGCAAAAATCCACTTTTGCAAAAAAAATGAAGAAAATTGCTTATCCGTCTGTTATATATCCGGAAATATCTATTAACCGGACTTTTTTAAGCAGTTTCTCTGATTCAAAATATTTCTATTGTTGGATAAAACTTGTCCAACAATGACATTTCATTCATCCGGCATTTATTAAACCAGATAATCTCAAAATCAACTATCTGTGGCTTAGTTAATAAAAAGTTAGCAACAACTTGAGGTTCCAGGTGCATGATAGGCGGACGAAACCCCATGCTAAATTAAAAACTAAAAAGGAAAAATAATCTTTTGAAAAAAATAGAAAACCGACTTTTAGAAAAATGCGTTAAAAAGTAAAATAAAACTTTCAATTTTACAAAAAAGTTGAAAAAATTTAATTATCCGATATCAATCTTACACTTATTACAACTTTTTGAAGTTGGTTTACAAAAAAACATACCTAAATTTTGCCGCCGATTTCAAAACGTTAAAATAAGTATAAGTTTGATACTAAATAATTCCTTTTTTTCAACTTGTTTGTATAATTCAAAATTATTTTTTACTTTTGAGCGCATTTTTCTTAAAGTAGTTTTTTTCTTCAAAAGATTATTTCATATTGCAAGGATTTATCTTTATATTTTACAATTTATTTTTCTGGTTGATGTTTGAGCTGTATGAAATCGAAAGATGTAGGTTTTAGAATGTAGAATTCAAAACATCTCGTTCCGGTTATTATATTTAGAAGTAAATCAATCACCTTATTATTCAAAGTGCACCAAATCGGGCAATATGGAAGAACGTTTATTGTAAAAACTCTATTCCTATGCTAGTTTTGCTCCTTGATTCCATGTTATGCTGATCTCAGTCAAGGAACGCAATACAGGTCTAGTATCAAGGCATATAAACTTTATTCTAATAACCATTCTAATAATATAACGTTATTATGGCGAATATATCCATGTTCTTTCAATTTCATGCACGATTTGTGCCGTCACACACAGCTATAACTCTAACGATTCGAAGAGAAAAAGCTTTACAATGCTTTTAAATTGTCTTTAAGAAGTTTACTTACATCCACACAGAAATAATGAGACAATAGCATAATGAGACAAACCAGAAAAATAATGACAAAGCATATTAACCCTCTGAGCGTTTAGGTAAATAACAAAATTGTAAAGTTGTTTTCTCCACAAAATAGGTTTATTTTATATTTCCGATGCATGCATATTTTACAATTTTTTATTTTTTTTATAGATATAGCTTCCAAGAAACACCACAATCATTTATACTTCAAAAATATTTCAATATCGCATATTTTTATCAATTTAAAGTTTATGAGTATTGCTATAAAAACTGGAAATCAATGGACGACTTAAGTCCTTCAACTCCATAAGAGAGTTAAACTATGGTACTGATTATATTAAAAGTTGCCAAAGCATATTAAACTTTATAAAAAGTTTAAATTCATTCCTTTTGCTACTGCGCAAATTTATATTACTGCATCTACAAAACTACATATGAACGCTAAAAACAGTAATTAAGGGTTTTACAACTCACAATATATGTGTGTGTATTTTTTATTAAAATCTTTTTATTAATCAATTGACTAGATTTTATAACATTAGATGAATATTTTATTTTATTATATGTTAATTAACGTAAAGTCAACCCATTTTTTAAAAAAACTAAATTAACTGAAAACTAACTAACCCCAATAAAAAAATGGGTTTAATTAACGTATAATAAAATAATAACAAACAGTTGTAGAGGGGACAAATACAGTGAGATGGCCCTCAAGTTGAAAACTCTACTAATGGCGCTAATAAAAATCTGAAATTTTATGATTCCTGATAACAGAAAATAATATTCTTGAATAAAGAGTTAATCATCGACAGAAACTTAAATTTTTTTTATATTAATATAGAAAATAAAAAGACAATATTTTATGACCCTTAATCACAGAAAATGGACCCTAATATTCCCGATGATCATAAATTCATAAACGAAACACATAAATATTTTTTTAGGAGAAAAGTAGGTCCACATTTCACCACCTAAACAATAAACAAGTCAACATCGGCAGTAAATACCAATTTACTCGGATACGAAATGTCAAGTATGGCCCACATTTCCGAATACCTAAAAAGAAGATTATTGACATGGAGGTGGCACTTTCTATATCACACAGAGAAAAACAAAGGACTTGTGACAGGGGAAACAACAAAAGAAGAGAGTACTCTGATTCCTCATTCAAATTCTCTTCAATAAGTCTTTTTGTGTGTGTGACAGCACATAAAGAACTGGCAAATGTCGCAATCTTGCGTGCGGTTTTCGCGCTTTCGCGGAAACGTGACACAGACATTTACATATCGCAATCCTTTGGTGAAAGTGCGGAACCGAGATTCACCACCATTCGCAAAGGATCTCTCATGGTCGTCTTTAGATTATTTCCCCACAGATAAAGAGAAACCGCATGGCCTGGTTGGAAGACCGTCGAACTCCTAATCAGCAGGGCCCGATTAAGATTACAAGAGAAGCCCGCCTTTAAATGGGGGCCCCATTGCTTTCAAATAGACCCTGGAACGTCAAATCAAAGTTTTGTATGCACCAATAGATTTACCCCTTATTGGCAGTAAAATAAAACATTTTAAATAATATATTAATAGTTAATGTTTATTCCTAATATTCTGTAATCAGGCCCTGCTAATCAGAGGCTTGAGAATTCCATCCTTCTCTTGAAAAAGCAGCGAACTCGTAATGGAAAGTTTGCAAGTTTCGATCCTCGTCGTCCACGAAATATACGCCGTATGGAGAGGGTGCTGGTGGACGTTAAATCTGTAGTAGATCAAATGAGTCGCCGGATTCCAAAACGACTCTTGTCCACATTGAAAAACTAGCCCTTCACATTTTTAAATCAAATTTTTTTCGTGTTGAATTTTATTTTTATCCCAGTAATTAAGCAAAGTATGTTGTTTAATGAGTAAAACAACATATATTTGCTTAATTCCAGGTGTAGAAATAAAATATAACAAAAAAATGTTTTGAATGTGCTGGGGTAGAGTTTTTCAAAGTGGACAAGGGACGTTTTAGAATTGAACGACTCAAATGTCCCCGCGTTAGTCGTGATGTGGAAGTTTAGAGAGTGGGACGCTAGCTCTGGTGTTGTCCTCCTCAGACAGGATCGGTCCAAGTAACTTTTTAGACACAATCAAGAGCTTGATTTTGTCGCCTTCATCGTATTTTATTACCCCTTTTTTCCCCCTAAAGTGAATGTCTAAAAATAGCTTAAATTTAATGACGGCATTTGAATAAAAAGTTTAAATTATCATACAAAATAATCGAAATCATACGGCATTTTATTGTAGATAAAAATTTGATAATATTTAATAATTTATATTTCGCTTTAATTTTTTTTTTAATCATTCTCCAAAATTTGGCGTTCTGTTTAGTCCAGTGCTTGAGCATTAAACCGCCTCTATCGTCACCTGACAATCGTTTAAGATTACTGGGCAGTGTTCCCAGATATTTCTTACGGGATAAATCCTGAACCGTCGCCGTTTTGCAGCTCTAGTTAGTCGTTGATTGAACCAACCACACATGGTAAGGAGAACAAGATGTTCCTGTTTGGAACACCTTTTTTCATAACGGTTTGGTAGGGAATATATTTGATTTTAAAAAGATTAGAGATAATGCATGAATAAAATCAATCCCAGATACAACGATTATATCGCAATTGTATGAAAATATATGCATTAATCTCTAGAGTTATAAATTCATTTATTTTTAAAGAAAAGCTCATGATTATTAAATAACTTAAATTCAATCGGGTTTACCAAATAAATTGCTAATAAAAAGACAAGTCGACTTTGAGAGAAAAAAAATAATGACCCAGATACCGTTCTTGCATGTTTGTAATCGAACTTCTTCACATTTTAATAGTTAGGCAGAATTCAAATTTCAGTCCTAGATTTTAGATTAATTATTTTCAGTAGAAAAAGGTCAATGTCCGAAAAGAGTGTCTACATTTACTTTAAAATGTCTTTTAATCTAATGAATCTTACAAAACAAAATTTCGTTGTCTATTATTTCTAGATTACAAGGGTTTTATTTCCAGTTTTCTCAGTTGACAAGAACTTCTTAATCTATTTCATTATTTTAAATGAATTTGCGAGCAGAACACGAAATTCCCATGTTGGACTTAAATTATCTCTTATGCCATACATATTTTTTTTTTAATTGAGAAAGGTCAAGTATACCCTTTGCAATACAGAGCCAAACCTTATTTTATAAACTTAAGAGCCTTAATATAGATTTAAAAGACAGCGATAGAAGAAAAGAACACGGGTAGACTTTATATAAAAAAAATAAAAAAAAGCGTCTAGATAGTGTCACGTGGGTTGGGTATTGAGCAAATCTTGAATAGGAAAACGGGTCTATGATAAGCTCAGCATAACTCTTTAGATATCTTAGAACACCTATACCCAATTTTTTTTAAGAGACACACATGCGTAGCTAATAACTTTTTCTGAGGAAAATCTTGAGTAAACGGACTTAAAAAGACCTTTTTCATCATCGATTGCAGGAATCTGCGGTGTGATGGATTATTCAGACATTAGAAATAAAGAAACTCGATATGAATAGAAGATTAATCAAACATGAGCTGTGATACTTTTAAAAAAAAAATACATTTTATTTTAATGGAATAAATATTTTGTTGTACGTAAAATATGATTGGATGTTTTGGATTCGGTTTAATTGCAAGGGGCCTCCCGAAATAAAATAGGATTTTCATTAATTGTAGAACCAAGGCAAGTTTTTATTTTCGTGTTTTATTGGTTCTGTTTAGTACGGTTTAAGGTAGAAATACAAAACTTCGTGTTACATATAATTTATATTATTTCGAAGAAAAGTAAAATTCGTCGTTTTGAAGAAAATATCCGATTTTTAAAATCATTGAATTGCAAATTCAGTTAATTCGAAAATAAATTCATGGAACACAAATAATAATGTATCTTAATCTTACAATGAAATGGTACAGTACTTCTGACAAATTTCTGACATTTTCTTTAAAAAAAACTAGTTCAATAAAATACACAAGATCTAATTGAAATAGATACACAAAAATATCCATTATATAAAACAACAAGGGAATAGCTATCCTTAAATGAAGACATAATAGAGTTAAAAAGGAAAAGTGCCAGTGGAAACAAATACAACTAGCCACATAGATTCACAATCAATTCGTTTCATAGAAAGAAACTGGCAATGTATTGTTCGGTTATGCAGGCATTATTAAGCCCACTAAATGAACATAACCGATTATCGAAAGTACGCGGTCTGATTGTATCTGGCTGGATCAACCATGCATGAAGCCACGACGCTTTCGCAAAGTGCGTGCTGTCCCTGCCTTTCATTGGATATCTGAAAGTACGTATATCCATTCGTGTTTCGAATGAAAACCGTACATTAACGGAAAGTATTTTTAAATAAATGCTATTAATACATAGAATTATTTTGAGATGCGCTGTTTGGGGGAATTATGGATGTGAATACATAGTATTTTATGAGTAAAAGAAAGTAGGTAAGTGTAGAGCTGTGGGGGGGATTTCAATGAGAATTCGTATTTATTTTGTTGTCATAGCAACGGGAAACAGGAAAGAGAAACATAAAAAAACATGGCCCATATTAACCGTTATGTATATAAAAAAATAATTTCACTTAATATTATCGATTTTTAACCGACTGAACAGCGCGCCAACCAAAACTCCAAAATAAAACCGCCAGAAACTTTAAATTAAAACCGCCAAATCGCGCGCCAAGTCGAGAGGTTATAGATTCGACCGTTATGTATTTTTTTCTTAATAATCAGTGTTGAAGGGATTTTTTTAGATGATGTTTGGACCATGCTGTTGAAGAAAAGTGTGTGTTCCAATATTTTTTTTTTCTGTATTAACTCATACTATTTTTTACAATTCATTAAAATTAAATAATAACGATTACAATAGTATAAGAATATTAAAAAAAATTTAAGTATGTATAATTAACGAATGAAATGTCTTACAACATCGTAAGTAATTTATGTCATAATTAAGAAGAGAAATGAAATAAAAATAATAATTAGCTGGAATATTGATCAGTATTGTGAAAATTCTAAATATTCATTCAGCCTCATTTCAAGAAACTGTCGGAGTCGCAAGTGTCTTTGTCAAAAAGATCTAAAACTGGTCGTACAACTTTCAGTACATTTTCCTTTTATCTAAATAAATTAACATTCTAATCTCATCACTACATGTTAAATATGTGTTTGAAAATAAGGATGTGCATAGGATACCGGTTTTACTGCATTTTATGGTGGAGTGTAACATGTTCATAGATATACGTGAACTCTTAAAAATGAGTAGATAATGAGTTATTGATAAACGTCAAAATTTAATACAAATACACTTGCGTTTTTTTCAGTGGTCTAAGGCAGTTGTCGGCAAACCGCGGCTCGCGAGCCACATGCGGCTCTTTGGTCTTTTGAGTGCGGCTCTTCCACAAATACCACATGCGGGCGGGCGCGTTGAAACTTCGTGGCAAAAATGAAAAACAACAACATACAAACTTGACTTACCCAAACTTTCCAAGGAGATGCAAGGCCATTGTTCACATTAGTGTTTGTCAGTTATTGTTATGATTGAGAAAGGTATGTTAAGAGAGTTTGGACATATAGAGAGGATGAACGAAAGGCGATAGACGAAATACAAGACGAGTGTGGATGGAAGAGTTGGAAGGGGTTGATCTCAGCGAACGCACCTCAATCAGATTGAAGACGATTTTAGCAAAGGCCAGCTTAGGAGTACCCTAATTAAGTTAATAACAATGTATCTACCTATATAGTTTAAGTTTAAAAAATGTGGCTCTCAAAAGAAATTTCAATCGTTGTTCTGTTGATATTTGGCTCCCAAAAGAAATTCCAATCGTTGTTCTGTTGATATTTGGCTCCATTGACTAATAAGTTTGCCGACCACTGGTCTAAGGTAATGCTTTCCAAACGGGGGTTCACTGATCGATGTTAGGGTCACAAAGAAGATGTGTTTAAAATGTATTAAAATTATTGTAAAGTTGAGAAAGTAGTAATTAAATTTTCGTTAACTGTTTAAAGTGACCAAACAGCAAGTGGTCGAGGAAAGATTTAAGGTAAAGATTAGATTGCACAACTTATATATGCGAAAAAGCCTTTTCTACCAATTGTTACATGAAAATAACATAACTTACTAAATATTCACGCCGATTTAAGAGTGAAGATATCAGGCTTGCAGCCAAACTTGGATGAGGTTATGAATAAAAAAGAAAGAAAAATCACTCGTTCCATACAGTTCGAAAATCTATGCGGTAACTAACTTAAGTAACTGTTACAAATGTTTCATGAGTTTAAATGAGTGATAAATGTGTTCAAATAACTAATAAGAGACTAAAAGTAATTAATTTTCTGATTGGGGTGTTATCTTTTCTATGTATTTTTGGGGTAAATCCGTATTCTTAGTAAAAACTGTGTAAAATTAAAAAAATAATTTAAGATTTATTTAATTTTTTTAGAAAAATGGGTTCCTAGTTAGAACGGATTCAACATAGAGCTACAAAAATGATTCAGGGTACTTCGGGAATGAATTATGGAGAGAGGCTTAGAACTCTAAATCTGTATACACTCGAGGAGAGAAGGATTAGAGGGGACCTTATTCAGTTATTCAAATTTATCAAATTGGGTGATGTGGAGAGATTGGAATTTAATATTGTCAATGTGACTAGAGGTCATGGATTCAAATTATACAAATCACAGCTTAATCGGGACGTTATAAAGTATTATTTTTTTAATAGGGTTATAGACAAATGGAATAGTTTGCCTGAGTATATTGTTAATTCTTCAGGAGTGGGTAGTTTTAAAAAGCAGTTGGATCGGCATTGGGGAATCGTGAGGATGATGGATTGACAGGACCAACCTTGCTGGGCCTAGAGCCTGTAGTTGGTCGACATTATTTGTATTTATAGTTTTAGTTAGGATTCCGTGACTTAATGCTAATTGGGAAAGGCTGGTCTAAAGGATTGTTCAAACACTTGTCTCTCATGCGAGCAGTACCGGCCCTGTTCATGCCGGTGTCGATCTAACTAGCTGAAACACTTTCGGTCCCCCATCAATGATTACGAGCAATTATTTACGCTTTTAAAATTAGGTATTCAAAAATAAGTCAAATGTACTCACTTCCAAATACAATCGATGCTTATCATGGCTCCGAATACATACGTTTCAATTTTGAAAAAGACATGTTCTTAAAAATGAGTACAATGGGTAAAAATTAATAAAAAGACCAGATGCTAACCTACATAGGCGGCCTTCATAAATCACTTTCAATAAATATCGACAATTATAACTAAGACTTATCGGGAATCTAACCTACATCCGCAGGCACCACTATCCATTGTTTTATCCGTTAAGCTACCAGAGCGACGTGAAGAATTTATAAACAGAAGTAATGTTAAAAAGGTGTGCCAAAAGAACGAGAAGTAGTATGATTGAATTGTAATAACTCAGTTTCCATTTAAGCAATCGACATCAATAATGTGGGAAAACCATCTTCTAAACAAATACTTTAAGTTTGTCATGTCGCATTGTTAAGACGGCTTGAACAGAAGCTGAGATTATCAATACTAAATAACACTGCTCATTTTTGCGAAAGTAAGATTACTTAAATTTGAGTACGTCATCGCTAATTTTACGATGCAATTGTACTAAAGAAAAACGAGTACGTTTATGTACTCATTTTTAAGCACCTTTTTTATTACAGTGTAGAAAATATGATTTGGGCAAAATAATGAGAACACAGCTTCACTCTTGCATATAGACCAAAATATACATGCATATAGTAATAAAACTGAAAGATAAAATACTCAGAAATATTATACTTGAAGAATGCAATTCCAAAAAAATTGTCTTATCCAACGTTAATTGCTTATGAACTAATTTAACTAAATTAACTGTTAATTACTTATTACTTAGGAACTTGTTTCAAATTCTACAGAAGAAAACAGCTAAAGGTTGCTTCTGTTTTTCGCGCCATTTACCTCGCCAAAGTCACGACATAAAACATTTTTGCAACGATTTGAACATATACCAGTTAAAGATTTTATATTATTTTATATCAAAAAGCGAACTTTCGTATATGCGCGAACTGGAAGAAGAGAAAGTAGTCACACTTTTTAAATGCCTATTATAAATAATATAATGATAATATTTAAACTTCACTTGTATTTTTTAATATCTTAGAACATAAGAATAAAATATGACATCACAATTTCTACTCTTGGATAAGTATAACATATTTAGATATAAGTAATTTTGTAAAAAGTGTTCGATATCTGTCCTATCCCATACTCCTCTATATATCAAATATAATAAAAAGTATATTTTACATAAATATAAATAAATTACATAAACATTTTGATTTAATAATAAATCATTTTCATTGAAATAACAATTGAAGGGGAAATAGAAAATTATTTCCCCATTATTATTGAAAATGCTAAACTCTTACTTTTACAAACCATTTAAATTGTTTTAAAAGTAAAGCATGTCGCTGATATTCAGTTATTTATTGCGAAATGCATAACCAAGAAAATTTTACAATAAAACTTTTGCTTTTGATCACACTCGAAAATACAATGCTTGACGATACAATAGAAAGAACAAAAAAAATAGTCACCATTTTTAACAGTGATGGGAAAATTGATTGAATTTTCATATTACTGTCATATAAGTAGTATCATAATCCAATGTACACCCCCCCCCCCCCCCAAAAAAAAAAAAAAATATGTATAATAATAATAATAATAAAAGAATCCTTTAAAATGACAATACGCACATACCAAAAAAGGTAGTAGATTCAATATAATTTCAACAAATAAATCTAGGACATTGGTCAAATGCATTTAAGGAATTTTAATACCTCTTTAAGAGTAACCAGCGTTTCTAACTTTATTGAAAAAATCATTTACAAATTTACTGGAGCGTTGCATAGGAATTATTTTTTTGTGATTAATCCTTTCAAGACAGTAAAATCAAAACATTTGTAGTTTATGTTTTTAAGAGAAAAAAAATCGAATTTTCCAGGTAATTAAATTTTTTTTTATTTAAGATTCTGCTACTGAATACATTGTACAATTTCTGGAATAAAGAAATAAATATTCTAATGCTAAGTTCTTGGAAACAGTCAAAATTATACTTCCTTTTAAATCTTATCTGAAACACGACGTTTAGGCATCGATAAGTTGTATTGAGTATATGCAGTAATATCAGAATATATAATCAATAAATAATTATTAGAAATTAGATTTTTCTTGATTTTTAGGTCACTATAAAAATGCGCAGCATGATGAACACACTAAATATTTTATCACCTATCTGAAAACCCATTCATACAATTTTTATGAGAGAAATTCAACTAATTAATGATTTCACATAACAGCACGTACTTTTTCACTTATAATAATTAACAAACACATAATATCAATTGAATACCGCCAACTTCACGAAAAGAATGTTACGAATACAAAACAACGTTCTTCATCATTGTTAAAACAGTAACTCCCCCAGTTCTGCTCTACCAATCGTAACAAACATTATACAAATAGAAACTCTCAAAGGTGTGATTGAATACAGTTTTGGAGCGTTAACAGTGCGTGCAGGGAGGGTGGAAAGATGCGTTAAAAGAAAACGAAACTACCCTGCATGGAAATGTGAGAAGTAGAACTCTGGATAGAAGAACATCTGTCATCTGGAACAGTTCCAGTCAGGTAACGAGCGACCCAGCAACTTCTTCCAATGGGTCTGCTTTTTCTATTTTAATTTGTTTGCGGCGAGAAATTTGGGTTCGCTACTGGGTAACAATGTTCCAAACCACGTGAGAGGCAAGAACCAATTAGACTAAATGGTAAACATTGATTGTTCGTAAATGTACACAATTTGTAGGTCAAAAGGAATCGCTACAAAGAATATCCTTATATTTTTTTTATTAATTATCTTCTTTGTCAACTAAGTATTAAAACATAATATCATTTTTATTTACAATCATTATAGAATTGAAAAATTATATTACGATGTGTATATTTCAAAATGTTTTCGAGTCAGATATTCTCATAAATTTTGTATAAAAACTTAATAAATAGAATAAGAGAACAAACGCATCCACGAATTATCCAAACTCCACCACAATAGCTTTTGTATGTGTATGGAATAATACTTCCTAAAATTGTTTTATGCTTTGTTAAGAAAGGTTTTAAAGGCTCTTTTAATGAAGTGGGAAAAATTCAATGAGATAATAATTTAATTTTCGAACAATAAGCTTTCCCAAACAAAAACAAATGCTTAAATGTATATTTTTCAACAAGTTATTACTTTTGATAATAATATCTCAATTTTATAGATACATTAATTAAACACAAGCATTTAAACGCGTGTTTACAAATGAAGCAAAATGGAGACACTGCTCATTAAATACTTTATGACCAGTTTGCGATGTTAATGAGCAAACTTTTTAATCCGTTTTACAATGCACTCTTTATAATTCTAAAATGTTCGTGTTGCAGTTTTGTTAATTAGCGTTGAACCAGAACGTCGCTCTAGTTAACACACATTCCTTTTTTCATTTGAATCGAACTGGTTCTTTTTCTTTACATCAATTGTTCACATTTTGATAGCTTGATCGGACGACAAAAGCCTTTGATTTTATATATCAGTCAGATAGCCTTTATTTTATTCGTCTTATTTAGGAATAATAATCAAATTTAAAATGTACTGACTTTAATAATCATTTTAAGTTTCAAAAGTATCCTGAATTTAGTGATTCCTAGCCTGTGGGAACCACTAATCTAAGAAGGCTGTAGCTGACGGAAATTTTGTGAAGTAAAATTTAAATGGAATTCTTCCACTTGCAGATTTAAATGGGTGTAGCATTTATTTTTACTTCGGTACTTGCACTAAAAAATACCAAAGTTTGTGAAATAGATTCAAGCATAAATCCAAATATCCCTTTATTATTTGAAATACGCATTTGAAGACGCATTATCAATTTGAAATGTTATCTTAAAAATTTAAAATAAAACGAATACAAACACTTATATTAAATAATTAAATATGTAAGTAAACTTAAGTTAAAAACGATATCATTTCTGTGTAACTAATAAATTTGTTAGCAGTAAATACAATATTTATATTTGAATTATACTTAGCATCAAATTTTTATTTGGTTGAAACCTTAATTATATTTAGTGTAATTTGAAGAACCGTGCTTTATCTAACTTGAATTCGATGGTCAAAAATTCGATGCTTCCTACTAAATTCAATGGTCATCTAAGGTTGCGAACCATCACTTTAGATATTCGGAAAAAAATTCGTACGAGAGATGGTATAGTTACCATATGCATGGTGTACCTACATGGTATAGTTGGTACATGGTATAGTATGATGGTATAGTTACCATGCATGGTATAGTTACCAAACTTAGTTAACCTGTAATGAGTAACAAATCGTCCGCCTTTGACTTTCTGAACAAATTAAAAGTCGCCATTTTTAATAAGACTTCTCAGCCGACAACTACGTGACACCCACTGAAAAATGCACTCTCATTTTTAATTTCTGCAGGTGAATCTCGTGTATTTCCATGGATACATTTTCTTTCTGTCTAGTTTTCCCTAGCAGTAACAGTATGACTCGGCAGCTGTGTCATTACACTTTAGACAAGCCATACACCTTCGATAGTCAGAAAACAAGTATAATAGATCTTGCTTACAAAACTCCTGTTCTCCCAGCCGTCTCTTTTTGCTTTACTGGTTGATTCCATATTTGAAAAGGAATTTTTTTTTATACCATACTGAAAGTAGTCTTACGGAAAATTATTTTCTTATCCTATAAAAAATGTCTCATACATTCAACCATGGCCATACCGTAGAGGGGACATCACAGATGGAGAGGACTCTCTTGTAAAATATAAACTCCAAAGAATTAAACACATCACATAATAAGTTTACTAGTTATTTCGAAAACTTTTAAATTGGAACGTTATGTGAGACTTGTTACGAGTTGTTGGTAAAAGTTGGGCCAAGAAAGAAATTTTCCAACTTAACGATTCAAAATTTCCAACTCGAACGAACCGAAATTCCCAACTTAACGGCCGCCCTACATTTGCCATATAGTATAGCGAATACCAGCTCAGGTGTTGTCTTTCTTAGAAGACCATGGTTCAAAAATACGAGTCATTGTTCCCGGGTCTTTCCTTCGAGGTAGGCCCCGAACCAACGCCAATAGTCCAATGTGCAGCTCTAGTGCGACGTTAATTGACCAAACAAAACTTAACGATTCGAAATTCTATAACTCAACAGTACTAACTTATCGACATTTGTCAACTTTTTTATAGATTAGGTAATATTAAACAGTTCCCTCGAAAGTATTGATTTGTTGCACGCATGTTCCAATGCGGTGTCCGTTCTAAGGTTAATTTAAATTTAATCTTACAAGTTTGAAAATTTCTAATCTTCCCTCGCTTTCATTTGCTAATAATATTAATTTTCTTGAGACATAAATTTTCCCGACTCAGAGATTTTTAAAACTAGAAATTCCCTACTTTTAAGATTTCCAGATTTTTGGGGATGAGGGGGGGGGGGGGGGGGGGGTCATGTTCCCCCCGGTGCGACGGGTCTGAATGTA
>OZ010674.1:33653510-33753510 GCA_963932185.1 Troglohyphantes excavatus
ACAATGAAGTTTATACCAAATGGAATAAAATCTAAGAAATTAACTTTTTTTCGTTTTAGCAGAAACTTCTACAAATTATGTGGGTTTAAAAATGTTTATTGTTCAAATTTCTAAAATGTTAAGCTTTTTTACTTTATATGTACTCTGCTTTTAAGCTTTTAGTTGATATTTATTTGTATTTTTAAGTAATTGAATTTCATTGTAATTTTCTTTTATGGATTTTTAAAAAAAATTGCTACAAGATTGTCATTTTATATAGAATGAATAGTGAACAAAACCATTATCATTTTATCTTTATTTATTTAAGAAATTCGATTTACATATAATTGAATCGATTTCAAAAAATTTCTGAATTTGAGATGAGGAGTCGAAAGTTCTGAAGTTGAGATGAGGATTGTACGAAAGCAACCGAATCAAATTGTACGAAATTTAGTAAAACAGCGTTGTGATTTTTCGTCAACTGGAATCAACTTTTATTAATTTACTAGGAATAAAATTTCTGTCACACTGATCTTCGTATGTTTAGAACATGGAAAGTACTCTTAAATAGTTCTCAACGATTTTTTTACCAGATATACACGTAAATAACTTGTAACTTGTATGTGTCAAATTAGGGGTAAAGTTTTTTTATGATCTTTGAATCTTTAAACGAATAGAAAAAGGCAAAAATTGTGTAAAAAAACTAGGTCATCTTACACAACACTGTAATTGCATTCTATCTAATTGATGCTTTATGCAAATACTTGAGATAAATAAGTTTTATTTAGCATCAGCTAAAGGCATTTTTCCTTTTTGTTCAGGATGTCACTGAATATTTATAATTCTTTCGAATCATTCCACATCAGTTACCTAAAATAAAGTCAAATGTATTTACTAGCAAAAGCTTTCTAACCGATAAAAGGGAATTGACAAAAAATAAGTTTCATTTTTAAGTACTTTAAAGAAATAAGTACTTAAAAACTGCAAAAAAAGCTGGTCTTTACAAAATAAATGCGAGACCTTTGCTTTATTAATTAAGTTGCAAGATTTTTTTACATATATTGAAAACAATCAAAATTCCATAAAAAAAAATTCACAGACTATTGTAGATCATATAATAAGAGTATATCCGAAAGAAACATAATAAAAAGTCAGGTTCAAATTCATATATTTTGCTGCAGTACGTGCTTGACGATATTTTAAGAACATTTGGCTAAACTCTGCCAAAAGAAAATTTTTTAAGTAATAGGTATCTAAAATTATTATAATCTTACGTTCCGTTGTTGACTTTTTTAAAATCAATACTTATATATAAGAATGGAGTGTCTGTCTGTGGAATAGAACAAAACCCCTCATTTTGAGTTTTTTCCACGAATTAGGATACACTGATTCCGAAAATCCCATTAAATTTTTTTTGTCTGTCTGTCTGTCTGTTTGTCCGGATTTAACTCAAAAACTACTGCACGGATTTTTATGAAACTTGCACCATTTGAACAAACTTTTCTTATTTTAAAATCTGCACTTTGTTTCATGTGAATATCTGCAACCATTCAAAAGTTATAGAACTTTTTCAATTTTCTCTAACATTACGCCTATGGGAAATTTACATTTCGATCTTCCCTACATAACATTATTGTTAAAAATCACCTTGGCGAGCAAAAATATTTTTCGACAATACTGGGATAACGATTCATTTTAATTGGCTGATAAGTAAATGTCGCAAATAAATTAAAAATATCGCCAAATGAATTAAAAATGTCATCAAATATTGACAAATCAATTAAAAATGTCGCCAAATGAATTAAAAATGTCACCAAATATTGACAAATGAATTAAAAAATTTGCCAAACGTTACCAAATGAATTTAAAATGTCGCCAAAGTCTGTCTGTGTGTCTGTCTGTTTGTCCGGATTTAACTCAAAAACTACTGCACGGATTTTTATGAAACTAACACCATTTGAAATTTTTTTCTCAGTTTAAAATCTGCACTTTGTTTCATGTGGATATCTATAACCATTCAAAAGTTATAGAACTTTTTTCATTTTCTCTAACATTATTAATATGGGAAATTTACATCTCGATCTTGCCTTCAAAACATTATTGTTCAAAATCACCTTGGCGACCAAAAATATTTTTCGACAATGCTGGGATAAATGATTCATTTTGAATGGCTGATGAGTAAATGTCGCCAAATGAATTAAAAACATCGCCAAATGAATTAAGAATGTCGCCAAATATTGCAATATTATTAAAAATGTCGCCAAATGAATTAAAAATGACGCCAAATGTTGCCAAATGAATTTAAAATGTCGCCAAAGTCTGTCTGTGTGTCTGTTTGTTTGTCCGGATTTAACTCAAATACTACTGTACGGATTTTTATGAAACTTGCACCATTTTAACAATATGGTCTCAGTTTAAAATCTGCACTTTGTTTCAGGTAGATATCTGCAACCGTTTAAAAGTTATAGAACTTTTTCCATTTTCCTATACATTATTCCTATGGAAAATTTACATGTAGATCTTCCCTTCATAACATTATTGTTAAAAATCAATCTTGGCAACGAAAAATATTTTTCGACAATACTGGCTGCCTTCTATTATTGCGAAGACGACACCAAATTTCCGTTCACCAATTGGCACCCAAAAAACTTCGCCAAATCCAATAATATATTTCCATTTGGAAAAATAGAATATTTTTTAGTTTTGATATGTTATTGCATTATCAGTATTAAAAATAATGAATGTGAAGTTTAATAATTGCATTTTTTTTGTTACTGGGGTTAATTTCCATAAAAAATATATATACAACTTTTTACATAGTATAAGCTTTCAGCGCCATTTGGCGTTCAAACAACATCACGAAGTGTTTTATTTTCATTTTCTGCCAAAATGCATTATTTATAACCACATCATATTACAGGCTAATATTAATTATTATAATTAATAATTAATTAACTAATATTATAATTAATTATTAATTTTTAGGGATTTTTATATTGCAAAATATATATATTTTACAAAAACATCAATTTATACGCAATATCATGTAAAGTCGCGAATATTAAAATTAAAAAATAATACGTTAAGATATCTCCATAACTACTCAAGGTAATTGAATAAATTTAGACAGGGTACAGAGAGCGATATTCGACTGGCTATGCTAATAAAAAAGTCACACAGCTCTTAATTCACAAATTGACCACAAGCAACGCCGGGCCATATTGCTAGTATAAATAAATAAAATAGGATTATCCCGACTTCTCTGTTTTTATATTATATAGTTCTGATAACAGATATGTTTTACATCTATTGGACAGTGAGTAGAATGTTGAAGTTTATCAATGTCGTAGGTGTTTATATACATATATGTTGCAATTCGAAACAAAGCCCCTGAATATTTTTCTAGAAAGAGGATGGACTTCTTTCACCCACCTTCATCTCAAAATCGTAATAAGTAATTTCTCTTCAATTTTAAACTGATTAGATTGTTACTGACGATTAACTAAGAAATATGACAGGACTTATTTTCTGAATTCTTTTATTTTTGTTTTAAAGTATATTTAATTCGAATAAATAAACTGTTAAAGGAGACCTGAGCCCCAAATCCTAATTTGTTTATTAATGAATTCAGAAATACCACTTTTTTATATTATTAGAAAATCTTTTTCTAAACAATAATCAAAAACGAAAATATATTTAAAAAAATTATTTTTGTTATTTTTTGTATTTTTTACGCTTAAAAAGACTTTTTTAAAAACACTACTCCCTTTTAATTTTTAATATTTTTTAATTGATTAAATAACGTCAAAGTGCATACTATAAACGTATGTATAGACTTTTGCAGATTTGTGTTGAAATTGTCTTCAAAAACTTATTTTAAGTTCAAAACCCAAAAAATATTAAATTTTTTAAGTTTAATAATTTGTAAAAAAAATAATTTATAACTTAATTTAGAAAAAGCTATACATACGTTTATAAAACAAATTTTAGGGCTTCAAAAACTATTAACAGTTTCGTTTTAAGTTAATTATTAACAAAGCCTTAGCATTTTAAACATGACCAAAATTTTAAAAAAATATTTTGAGTAAATGACTATTGTTGCAGACGAAAAGTATGTAGAGAGATTATAAATGGTATATTAACATCTAAAAAGACACATGTTATGTTTATTTTACTGTTTTGAAATTTTGTACACACTTTCTTAAGTACGTTTAGCATCGTTTTATAAACAAAAAAAAAATTAGCAATTTTTCCGGATTTGAGGGCTCGGGTCTCCTTTTAATTAAAAAAAATTAGTCAAGTTAGAGTTAGCTTCACGCACTGAAGTTTCCGGTTGTGTGGTAACAGTTTAATAATTTGAAATTTATCTTTCTACGTTGTCCTTAAAAACGATTTTTTCGTTTTGAAAAGATACAAAAGTGAAACCATTTTTTCAAGAGTGAAACTAAAACGCTTACTTTAATTTTAACCGTTGCACGCCGTTTTATCTTTAAAATGTCGGTATAATAACAGTTCGACGTGCATTGTGATAGAAATTTATTGGCGACTAAGCTTTGAACGTGATAGATTTAAAAAAAAAACGGACTTGATGGGATTAACGCTGCAACCCAAGGGAGTTACAAAAAATTGAAAGGATGGTTTATTTGAATAAAGTTTCATTGTAAAAAGATTGTGAGGTAGCAGCTAAATCTGTTGAAATATAGCTGAAATTAACTTCCTACGTTGTCTTGAAAGCTATTTTATGCGTTTAGAAAACAAATAGAAGTGAACCCATTCCTTCTTCCATGAGTAAAACTGATTCGCGCGTTTAAAAATTTTAATTAAAAAAGGTTTTTTGTTATGTGTAAATTAAATAAAGTTGTGCCGTCAATTTTTTCTTGATGTGCAGAATTTATTCAAATTACTACATAAATCATTTGGTATATTTATGGAAAATGTGCCGAATGGATAACTATTAAAAAAAATAAAAAAATCCAAAAGTGCAAATGTGAAAAAATCACTTTTACTGTTTATTATATTTTCATTCTAATATTAAAAGTTTGTTTGAAAATTTAAAATCACGTGTCAGTATTCGACTTGAGATAAATAATGAATTTATTCTTAAAGACCCGACAAGAAATTCAAGTATGTTAATTATGGAGATGAGCAGGGACTAAAAAATATATACATTTATTGACTACGTTAATTCTCAAAATTACTGAATGCAAGTTTGCGAAATGAAGCAGACATTTTAATGTTGTTATGTATGAAAATAAAGTTAGGCAGGTTTTGGGATATTTTTTAATTTTATTTTTTTGGAACTGAAATTTTAATGTAGGCATAGGTGGCATTCATATATGTACATAGAGCTTTTTTGATCTGGTTTGACAAACAGTTATAATTGCATTATTTCAAAGATGTGGTTGGGCTTTGCACCAAAATTTGCTACCCATTTAGCTGCAACCAACATTTGGTGCTTAGTTTAACTATTTTACGGTGTGATGTTTCACCATTTAGTGGTGAAACATTGCAATAAAACTCACAACGTCGCATAAAACTCAACATTCGATTTTTTAAAAATATTTTGTAGTAGTATTTTTGTAGCGAAGATGTCTATCCTCCAAACGCAAGATCACAACTTTTTACTTTTCCTTGTAAATGTCACCGATCGGACTTGAACTAGGAATCCTCTGATTCATAGCTGAACGCCTTTATCTACTGAGACACGGAGGCCTTTTTTCGTCGTTACCTTTCTTGGGGGGGGGGGGGGGGTGATTCCTAGGATTTTTGATGTAGCGACTGCACAAATTTCGGTTGCAGTTAAAGAGGTTGAACCAATTATTGGTGAAACCTCTGTTTTTTTCGGATAAAGGATTTTTAGTTCAACCCAGATTTCACCCTAATATGGTGTATTTTTCTGTAGAGCACCAAGATATGGTATAACATTGAACTGAAACATTTAACAGTGCAGGCCATTAATATTGTATGTTTTTGGACTTTCGAGGTACATTGTTAGTTTAAAAAAAAAATTTACATTCTACAAACTGTTTGGAGATCCATAACATTAGGAATGATACTACGAGTAATTTCCAACCAAAATTATGCTTCTAGATCAATTACAACGTAATCGTGTTTAAAAAATTATACTTAACTAATAAAAAATGCTAATTATTATTGAGTTTGTTTATGAATCATCATGAATATTAAAGCGTTTTCATACGAAAAAAGCAAATAAGATTTTTAAAATTATAATTTTAAAAAAATCAAGTTTATATCTACATTTTAACGGATTTAAGACACATTTACAGCAAACACCAGATCTGACAGTTGTAACTTTTACACAACTACTGATAAAATTAAAACCAAACATTTTTTAAAACATATACGGGACCAAGAATTGTGAACAATAAATAACTGCAAATCTCGCCAACCATCAAACACAAAGCCACAAATCTTGTTTCACGGAGTTCGAAAATAACTTAATACTTCGACAGGTACTTTCAACTTAAGATATTGTACAACGCTTTTAGCGGAACAAAAGTAACAAAAAAGTGACATTGATTAAGTGCAGCACTCTTCATTTCACTGACACCTTGTCAGATTGGCGCCTTCACTTGTGGGGTTTGGGCGATTAATTGCATCCAAGAAGGAAATTCGAATTCAAAAGCGACGCCAGTAACAGCCAAATACCCCAAAATAGTTCTACATTGGAGATGAATTAAATCCTACTTGGGTATTCAAAAGAAGATTGGATGATAGATTGACTTTTCTTGTATCTGAATAGAGGAACGTAACGGGTGAAAGAAAAAAAACTAAAATATTTTGTGGGTAATTATGGTTGGGAATTTAAATCTTTTCTTGTTGGGAGGAATAAGATTTATGTTAGTGGTATGCGGTGAAACCTAACGATTTATATTTTATACGAATAAAATACATGTAATATTTATAATGAGAATAGAAGAAGCGTGGCATTACGCCATTAAAATAAGAGTCACAATTACTTTACTTTATAACAGGCTACAAAAACATTCGATTTTAATATCAATACCTTTTAAAAAATATATTTTTCGACAATTTAGATTGAAATGTCATTTTGGTAAAAATGTTAAATATAAAGTAAATTAATAAAATAAAATAAATTTAAAAGAGGGATCTTGAAATATATTTTAAATATTGATGAAAAGCCCTATTAAAATCTGAAATATAATTTTATACTGCCCAATCAATTTTGAAAAAAAATGATGTAATATATTTGTTGAAATATGAAATGAACTTTCTGTTCAACTTCCTTGTTATCTTGTATTTGAAGTATCTTGTATTATCTTTTATTTTGTGTATATCTATTTTTATAACATATGTATTTTATTGTATATATAGTTTTTAAAATGTATGTATTTTATTGTATATGTAGTTGTATTGCGTTATATGGACGGGCCTAGGGGCTCCTTGACAACAATGTGCCTAATAAATAATAATAATAATCATAATAAAGTTGTTTACAGATTGACTATATTTTTCTTCAGTTAATTACATACGTATTGGATATTTTAACAAACGAAAAATATATTGATATACAATTATCACCTTCACAAATGTAATGAAAATAGCTATTAAATTGGGATATTAGTGTAATAGCGATTTACAATTCGATTTTCAAAGATTTAATTAAAAAAAAATTATATTGAATATGGTTACTAAAGTAAATTTAAGATACAATGAATGGTCAAAATATCGTGGTCATACATATGTCCCATATGATTAAGTATACGACGAATAGTGAGTTCAGAGATCTTTTGAGAGTAACCTTGATTGAAATCTGCTGTAATGTATTGCCCTGTTCTTTTTCGGTTATCGCTTTAACATACATGGGTACTCTCCTTTTCGCTTGAGTGTTCAGTAGATGCTAATTAGCAATATAGTCTTGTTGAGACCCAGCTTTTCGGTTAAAAGTTCAGCTGTTAGCTTACTGCAGCTGCTCTTGAACATTTCACAAATGCAGGGGTTTTGCTGATGCTCACTCCGTGACACCGAGCACCCGCAACATCCAACCTTCAAAGTTAGTAAAATCAAATCGCATTAGCCATACCTGTTCGATTAAAATGTTTCTTCTAATATTGAAGCACTTTTCCTTTTGTCATATATCTCTCGCCGCCCTCCAGTGGAAACAATGTGACCTCATACACCATTTACTACACTGTATAAAAAGCACTTAAAAATGAGTACCTGAACGTACTGGTTTTCTGAGAGTACACTTGTATCGTAAATGAGCGATGGCGTACTCAAATTTAAGTAATCGTACTATCTCAAAAATGATCAGTGGGATTTAATATTGCTAATCTGAGTTTCTGCTCAAACCATATTAATAAAGCGACCTGACAAACTTAAAATAGTTGTTCAGTAGATGGTTTTCCACATAATTTGATGTCGATTGCTTAAATGGAGACTGAGTTATTACAACTCAATTATCTTACATCCCATTCTTTTGAAACACCTTTTTTTAAAAACATTTCTTCTGTTTATAACTTATTAACGTCGCTCTGGGTAGTACAACGGATAATACACTGGACTGTGGTACTCGAGGCTATGAGTTTGATTCCCGATAAGTCTTGGTTGTAATTGTTGATATTTATTGAACGTGATTTATGAAGGCAGCTTATGTAGGCAAGGAACTGTTCTTTTTTTTGTACATGTCTTTTTCAAAACTGAAACTTATGTATTTGGAACAATGATAAGAATCAAATATACTCAAGAATGAGTACAATTTACTTATTTTTGAGTACATATTTTTAACAGTGTAACGTCAGGGGGTCAAACTATTTTGGCCACACAGTGTTAAGGTACTAGGACCAAATAAGTACTAGTAAATACCAATAAGGTACTAGGACCAAGGATTGACTGCCTGAAAATCAATTGTGTTCCCCTGTAGAAATGTACGTAAGTACAATTCCTGATGATACAATCTCTCAAGAAAATTTTTGTGATACAATTTATCCAAATGTCACGCATATAGGATTAACAATTGAAAATTTGAACCAATTAACTGACTTTTGTGCTTCCTCACCTAAACCGAAGAAACTTAAATTAGATCATCTTATTGTGTTCCACTGTAATATACGTAGCTTAAGGGCAAATTTTGACGAATTTAGATCCTTGTTAAATTGTTACTTTAAATACATTCATGTTATTGTTCTATTCGAAATTTGGATATCTGAATGTGAAATTCAGTTATATTTATTAGATGGTTATAAAGTGTTTAACTGTTGTCGAAATGAAAATAGATCAGGTGGTGTTCTTATTTATGTCAAAGAAAATTATGATTTTGTAAATAATTTAAAATGGTCCATGTTATCAGCTGAGGGAATAATATTACACATCAATAATTTAAACTTATGTTTAATAGCACTATATAGATCTCATTCCTATAAAATTGAGTATTTTAACAAAGAGCTTAGTAATCTGTTATCAAACACTTCGTCTAAAAATTGTGTGATAATTGGGGACATTAACATAGATATTTTGGACAACAATAGATTGTGCAATGAGTATTTAAATATTTTATCAGAAAATGGATTTTTATCCCTGTTAAATGTACCCACCAGAGTAACAAACATATCGGAAACATGCATTGACCACATTTTTGCTAGAAACTATTCAAATTTGCCTAATGAGATTGCTCGCTTAGTTTATGAGTTAACTGATCCTTTCCCTATTATGTGTAATATTACAATACCTAAAAGTTCACTCGAACCCAAATGCACTAAACCAGCCACTCAACGAATTAATAACAAAATATTGGAACAACAAATTGTTAAAATAGAGACACCGATTATGACTAAAGATGTAAACTCGTATTACAATTTAATTCAAACAAACATCCAAAGCTCAATAGATCATAGTTCTGTTTTATACGATATTCGTAAATATAAAGGTAACAAAGAATGGATAAACAACTCTATTATAAAACTCATAAATGATAAGCAAAAACTATACATGAAAACAAAAAAATATACCACGGATATGAATTTAAAATCTAAATATAAAAGTGTTACTGCAGAACTAAAGACGAAAGTTAAAACAGCAAAAGACATTAAATACCATACTGATTTTTTAAGTTGTAGGGGAGATCAGATGAAACAGTGGGAACTCATTAATAGTTTGGTCGGTAAAAAGAAAAAGAAAATAATTTTACCTAATGATTTTAACACTGAAGATACTGTAAATAATTTCAACGATTTCTTTATTAACTATACAAATTCTCTTAATGTAAACTTTAAAAATATGACCGATTTAAATTTGATCTACACATAGTGTGATTCTTTCTTTCTTCATGAGGTTTCTGAAATTGAGATTAAAAACATAGTAAACTCTTTAAATGAAAAGAAATCAGTCGGATTCGATAATATTTCTGTAAAAGCCTTAAAAATGCTTACTAAAAATAAACCTGAAATAATTGTAAACTTGATAAATATGTCTTTTAATGAAGGTGTTTTTCCTGAAAAGTTAAAAATATCTATGGTAAAGCCTATTTATAAGGCAGGAGACATAAATTATTTAGGCAATTACCGACCTATTTCAGTTTTACCAATTTTCTCTAAGGTTATAGAAACGGCTATGAAAAACCGACTATATAGTTATTTAACTAATAATAATTTCTTTTCAAAAAATCAATTTGGTTTTGTAAAGGGCCTGGGAACTGAAGATGCTCTTTTAAGATTTACAACTTTGATTTACAAATCGCTAAATGATAATCTCAAAACAGTTTCCATATTTATTGATATTTCAAAGGCTTTTGACTCAGTAAACCATCAAATATTACTACATAAACTATATTGTGCGGGAATTAGAGGAAAGCAGCATGATTGGTTTAATTCATATCTCAATAATAGAAAACAATTTGTAAAGATAAAAAATGTTAGTGGTAATAGCCTACTTATTAAGAAAGGTGTCCCACAAAATGTTTCAATTTTAGGTCCTTTATTATTCATAATATTTATTAATGATCTATGCAACTTATCTATATTTGGACAACTTATTACCTATGCAGATGACACCGTGTTGGTGTACTCAGCTGAAACATATGATTTGTTAAAAGAAATGATAAAGTCAGATTTGTTAAAAATTAAAAATTGGTTTCAACATAATGATTTAATTATAAATAGTGATAAGACAAAATACATAAATTTTAATATGATGTCTGGTCATTTGGAAGATTTAATTCTTAAATACCACATATTATGCCCTGGAAATATTTCGAAATGCAACTGTCCTACTATAAACTTAGTGGAAAGCTTAAAATATCTTGGTCTACATGTACACCAGACATTTAAATGGAATTTACATGTTAAGAAGTTGAACCATAAGCTACGCTTCTGTATATATGCTTTTTTTATTTAAGAAATTGTATCAGTAAATCATTCTTAAAAAAGTTATATTTTGCTTGGGTCCAATCAATATTTCAATATGGTATAATCTCTTGGGGTGGTGACTACATAAATAATATTAAACCTTTAATAAATACTCAAAACAGATTGCTCCGAATGCTAAATTGTGAAACGGATAATTTATCAAACTCCATTTTAACTGTAAGAAAATTATACATATATAACGTACTTTTTTATTTATATAACAACAAAAATGTTTGCATTCATAGAAATCCGATTACTTACTGTTTTAGAAATGTACATACATATAATATACCTAAACCCAAAAAATAAATTTTTCGCAAAAGTTTTGTATATATAGCTCCAAATATTTTCTATTCATTACCTAAACAAATAGTATCTATAGAAAATAAAAATAAATTTAAAAGTGAGATCAAGAAATATATTCTGAATATTGATGAAGAATCCCTATTTATATCTGTAATATAATTGCATATTGTCAAACAACTTTGAAAATTTGATGTAATGTATTTGCTGAAATATGAAATGGATGTTCTGTTAGACTTTCTTGTCATCTTGTCTTTGTTTTTATTTTGAGTTTATCTGCACTTATGAAATTATATTTTATTGTGCATGTAGTTTTTAAAATTGTATTGTATATGTAGTTTTATTGCGTTGTCTGGACGGGCCTTGGGGCCCCTTGACAACATTGTGTGTCTAATAAATAATAATAATAATAAAAGTAAACAAGAGTTAACAGCAATAATAATGTCTGTATTGGTTGAGAGCATAAGGTAAAGCAAAATACGAAGGGACATTTTAAAGGTTTTTTTTTTAAATCTTAACTCAAATAAGACTAAAATATATATACAGCTACCTATAGAAAGGAATGGAACATTTTGAGTTGCATAATGGGAACAATACTTGAATTAGAATAGTAAACAATTTTCATATGGTACCATTTATTAACCATTAATCTACTTACTACATAATCTGAACATAGAGTTCTGAATATCTGAACAAAAACATAGAGTTCTATAATGGTGAATAAAAAAATATTTTAAATTACAATAAATATTCAGTAAATACATAGAAAAATAAATTATTTCCGTATTTTTGCGTGATTTTTAACCGACTGAAAAGCGCGTTTACCCAAACTGCCGAAGCGCGCCAAAAGAAGATAGGTTGTCAATTTGACTGTTATGTTTTTTTTGTAGTATATGTTCCAGAAAGATTTCTGTTCTAATTCCGGTATCCGGTTATCCGATTTTCAATTAACCGGTCCGAATGAAAAAAAAATATTGTCCGATTTCAAAAATTCTGTTTTTGTTAAATAAAAAACAATTTACTTTTGCAATTTGTTTTAAAAAAATTGATTATCCGTCTGTAATATAGAGCATTTGGAAATATCGATTAACCGGACTTTTTTCTCCGACTTCAAAATATTTTCATTATTGAATAAAGATTCTACAACAATTCGTTCATCCGGCATTTATTAGAATGGATAGAGATTGTTTTACAATATCCATTGCTGATACAATATAGTTTTGTTTACACAGTATTTATTATACTGGGTTAGAGACGTGGAAAAATGTCAGCAACAACTGAAATTTCTTGGTGAATAATAGCAGGCAAAGCCTCGAGCTAAATTAAAACCTAAAAATGGAAACATAAAATAATCTATTTAAAAAAAAAACTTTAAAAAAAATGTGGTAAAAAGTAAAAAAATATTTTTTTTAATTTTTTTAACAAGTGGAAAAATTTAAATAATTTAATATCAATTTCATACTATTTAGAACTTTTTAAAGTTTGTGCCAATTTATAAAAAAACATACCTAAATTTTGGAGCTGATATCGAAAAGTTGTAATGAGTGTAAAATTGATGTAAAAAAATCAAAAGTTTCAACTTCTTCGAATAATTAAAATTTAATTTTTATTCTCTAACGCATTTTTCTTAAAGTCGGTTTTCCTTTTTTCAAAAAGCTTATTTTGTTATTTTCATTAAAAAAAAATATACGGATAATAATCGTTTTTAAATATAGTTGCAAAAATAAAAGTATTAAAAATGGGTAAAATTCAGCTAAAACCAATTAGAAGACTTTCTAAACTTTGGTATGGCCGGGAACAGTTTTCCCCGATACCGTTTTATATTCTAATTAATGCTCAGAAAAGAACATAAATATTAATTTTCGTATATGAGATTACGTTTACGAGCACCAAAAAAAATGATTTAAGGCTATTTATACCAAACGCTAATGCATTAGTTCAAGTAAAATGATGAAGTTTTCTGCGTAAATTTTACTCGGAAAATAACAGGATTTTAGGATTTACTAAATCATGTTAATCAAGTTTTGAAGCTTTCAAGGAATTTACAATTTATTAAAATATTTTTTGTATCTAAGTATATAACAGAGTTTTCGTGTAATTTTCATTTAGAAATGGAATTAAAGGGTCTTGACACGCTATTCGCTGTACACGAATCTCCTAACAGTTATAGAAGGTAAAACACCAGAATTGAAAGTGATGAATTTTTAAAAATGCTTATCTTGAAAATAAAAGATATTTATTAAACATCTTAGTTGTCCTATGATTTGGCCCAAATTAAAGATTAGTTATAAAAATATATTCAAATTTTATGTTTAATTTCAGTTATTAGTAAGGTTATATTTATTTCTGTTTTTGTGTAGCTGTATTTTTTGAAATATTCGTTCTTTATTGTTTAAAGGTAAACTATTATGTTAAGGAAGTCACATGGTGGTATAGAATCTAAAATTAAAACTGTTAATCAGAAAAATAAATTTTTTACCGATTTCTAACGTTTATACCTTTTACGTTAACGTTTTATAATTTATAACCTTTACGTTAACTTTTATAACTTTAACGTTAACTTTTATAACTTTTACGTTAACTTTTATAACTTTTACGTTAACTTTTATAACTTTTACGTTAACTTTTATAACTTTTACGTTAACGTTTATAAATTTATAACTTTTATGTTAATGTTTATAACTTTATATATTCTACGTTACCTTTTTAAATTTATAACTCAAGCGTTTATAACTTTTTAAAAAAAGATTTATATGTTACATAAAAATAATGTTACATTTAAATTAAAATTTTAATGTATTTAAAAGAATATTAATGTTTAATACAATTTTAGATATTATTATTTCAGATATTACTATTGAAAATTTCTTATAAAAATAAACATATAAAATAACTATTAATACATATGATTTATTTTTCAATTTTAAAAAAACTTGATCTAATTTAGTAGGCGTTTAGATATGTATTTTCAATAAACACGTTTAAAGTTTTCCCACTTCTCCTTATATGTTGCATTAAAACATTCACACCATTAAAAAACCTTACTGTAATGTTTCATAATCACTTATAACATTCAGAATATAAATATAAACCTTAAATTCAAATATAGTACATAGTACCCGTGAATGAATGTTTCCAATAAATACATATTTAAATTGTCATGAAATCTGTTTTAATTACATATAACAAAACTTCCTCAAAACCCAATATTTCCTTAATTTAAAATCACAAATCAATTTCTACCTGAAAATTTTAATTAATTTATATTCTATTTCATACACCCCCCTAAACCAAGTACTACTTTATTCCAATTAGATTGAGATGATTAATTATGTAACGTCTAAAACATTTTTTTTGAAAATTCCTTATTTATAGGATTTTCATAATAAATATTACGTTAATTGAGCAGCGACGAGATTCAACTGCTGAAAGGAAATTATAAGATGAAACAGCATTTCTTCTCAAGGTGTCCAAGTTTTAACTCAGCGGATTCCGCGAATCTGTGTAAATTGCCTGGGGAATGAGATTTCTAATGATCTGAGTCAGCTGATCTTCAGGTACTAGAAGAGAAAGGTTTATCTAACGATTTGCGTTTCTGAAATTTAGTAAGATGTTTTCGCTCAAATTGTAACATTTATTCATAAAAATAGCGTGAATTCGTAACGAATGTTCTTTTTGTGACGTTTATTATGTAGGAAATAGAACATGAATGTTCTAGTTCAGCGGTTCAAAACATTTGGTATTCGCATCCCTGGGGGTACTCAAAAATAACATTAGAAATAGCGAAAAACATCTAAAATAAAAAAATAATAGATGTGTTAATCTTTTCGCCAGGTCTTCATAACATAAAAGTTCCACTAGCTGTGGGTTGGTTGGTTAAATAACGTCGCACTAGAGCTGCACAGTGGGCTATTGGCGACGGTTCGGGGCCTATCTCGGAGGAAAGACCCGTGAACGATGCCTCGTAATTTTAAACCATGGTCAGATGACGAGAACAACACCTGAGCTGGCACCCAACGCTTTCAACAGACGTCGAGAATTTGGACCCCGATCAGATTTATCGCGCACCAGTCCCGTATACACGCCGTTAATTATTGTGGATGTTCTGGACGACATTCTAGTATTTTTGGTAGTGAAGTTGGTAACCCTCCGATCGCAATATCACTACTTTTTTACAATTCTTTATTCTAGTCCTCGCACAGGTTCGAACCGTGAATCTTTTGATTCGCAGCCGACACCTTTATCCACTGGGCTATCCGGTCCCCCACTGGCTGTGGGCTAATTCTTAAGTGGGGGGGGGGGGGGGGAATTCGCTTTGGAAGGCAAGAAAACAGTTCTCAATGGTTTGTGGAAGGAAGACTTGCCTGCAATAGGAGGCGTGTGATTGTCTGACGTAGAGATCGGTAACAATCTTCGAACATCACTGTAGTAGAGAGAATATGACATAATAATCGTAAAACTCACATCTCAGAGCGGAAGGCCCATATCACGTGCCATCTCTTCAAAATTATGAGTGAAAAAATACGCGCGATTGGTTTGTGAATTGGGAAATGTGTAACTTTGAAAATTTATGAATGAAATGACGCAGTTAACCACGTGTCTTGGGCCATACATATTGGCTTCACTTTGATGTTAACGAGAGTGACGTCATGACTCCTCTACTACACAGCATCCGTGCTCGAAGGTAACAATCTTTCTCAAAGCACGCAGATTCGGGGTAGTGCCATTCATGTGTCAAACTCTTCTTGAAAATTCTTCCCCTATACCACGGATCGAAAAGTGTCCCAAGCCCACCACCAGATCTCTGTACTCTGTGGGACACATGGGACATTTATTGTCCCTGCCCACATGTAATGGTTAAGTAATATCAAAAATAAAAGCCAGTTAGTGTCATCACATTGAGTCGTTTGGTTAATTTGTCAGTTAACGCATTCATACATAAAGAAAACAATCTTTTTTTGTTGTAGGTAGATGGGGAGGAGGGTTGTGTGAGTGGGGGGGGAGGGGGTACTAATAAATGAAATATTTCATTATCGGGTACTTGAGAGAAAAAAAGTTGAAAACCACTGATTTGGTTGAAATAAATTATAGGGTGTTTTTTTATAAATAAATATAATTTTTAATGTAAGATATTTAAATAGTTTGTTTAAAACTGCCTTAGTAATGCAGTTTCTCGGAAAATAACTATTCTCATGGATATTATGTAAATAAATAAAATGTATTTCAAATATTATTGTGTAAATATTTCAGAAACTGTATTGTTAATATCTGAATTTGAAATATATACAAGCTTAAAGTAGAGTGTTGAATTAATATTTTTGTGTTTCAATTAGTGATACCTGAAAATTATATATAAATATTTTTTTGAAACCTTTTTTTCTGTACAATGTACTGTTTAAATTATATTGCCACGGACGATTTTTTTTTTAAAGTGGCAATGCCACTTTAAAAAAAAAATATTTTCCAATTTTCTCCGATTTTAGTATAGGAAATTTTCAGGATAATAAAATTCAACTATATTTGAATTTCAGGTTCGAGTCTGGTGTTCAAATAAGGATCAATGCTATAGGCATATATGTTCAATCGATATTGGGATCTGGAATAGCGGAAATAAGTCACTCTGCTAGTAGCAGAAAATCTGGCTTTGCATTCGATAAAGATATCTGATTCCCATCTTCAGATATTGGCCTTCAATTCTCAAGTCTATTTTTTCTCGAATTCTCTGAAATGGGTATTCGTGTTGGAATATGAAGAATTGAGATATAGATGGTGGCTCTATTTTTCCCATGAAATATAATAGAAAATTTTATTTATAATTGTGATTGTACAGTATCACATTCTATAAAGCATTGAAAATTAAGTTAAACATATTTTTTTTTAGTTTTTAACTAATAGTTGTAATTTTGGTTGGTTGAAAGTATGACGCACTAGAGCTACAAAATAGGATATTGGTGACGGTACGTATTGTGTAAGAAAACCTCCACCTCTTATTTCTGAACCATGGTCAGATGACGAGGTCAACAAAGCAACTTCAATAAATTCTGCTGCTATAAGAAAGAAAACCTTACTTCAAAAAGCAATACTTTAAAAGAAACAAGAAAAACCAAATGTATTGTCTAAAAGTAGTTTGCAGTACAAAATTTATTTTTGTTGTAGTTATATTTTCTTTTACCTTTTAAGAGTACCGTGTATTTCTATGCACAATTCATCATGGATTTAGAGCCTTTTTAGTATTTACTTGTCATATAGGACTTTCTTTTATAAAATACTGCCTACAATAGGATTTAGGGTTATTATAAATTTCTTTATAACTCTTCGATTATGTTGTATATAGGAATTTTTATTATTCCATTATGACCCCGGAATAGGCGTCAGGACTTTGAACCACGATTATATTTAATGTTCACCATTTCTTTATAGATGGTGAATATTATTTGGTCGTGAATAGAACGAATTTAACAACTCTTCGATTACCACATCGCTAAAGCACTTGCTGGGGATCGAACCCGCGCCCATCTGTTGCTTGTCCGAGATCCTAACATTCATTAGGCCTCCACAGGCCGTATTGTTTTTTTTACACTATTAAAGGTATTTTTTACAGTATTGTTTTTATTATTGTAATGTTATATGAATTTTTTAAAGTATTATTTTTTATTATTGAAATATTATTTGTATTTTTTAAAGTATTGTTTTTGTTATTGTAATATTACATGTATTTTTAAAAAGTATTGTTCTTTATTATTGTAACATTAAATGTATTTTCTAAATAACATGTTTATAAAATTGAAAACCATAACAAAGCTCATTTTTTCATAATAAACTCATTCATGAGTATTTAGGAAAAGAATACTCTCAAAAGTTTAAATTCATCAGTAAAAACACTTTAATGATTTAATGCCAATACGTTTATTATGTTCAGGAGAATCGTTTATTATATATCAAGCTTAGATAATTAAATAAGATAAATTTTTAATAATCTTTTTGCATAATATAAATAATATTTGATCACTAAAATGATACATATATAAAAACCCTCAAAATCTACAAAACAACTAAAAAGTTGCGTCCTTTTCAACATGTCAATAAATGTACGTTCGAAATCAAAGGCACGCATCTTGAAATAAACCAATTTTACAGCTCACTGAAACAAATAAATGCAATTTTCTTGTAAAGCGAAATCTCTTCTTGATAAAAAAAGAATATAACTATGTGATACTTTGACAGACGGCCGCAGCGTACACCGGTAATTTTAAAGCATTTTCCATCATTTCAGAATACGACCTTTAGTTATTTATGATTACAAGATTGACTTTAAAGTTTCTATTTTACCCGTTTCTTTTCAAATAACCCTTTATTGAAAGAAGGGATCACAAGCCTTTGATTCTTTTCATAGAAAGGGATATTTGAAATTGTGCCTGAAGGCGGAATATCTTTTAACATTTACAGAACGGGTGGTTGATATTTCAACTATAATCCCATGCAAAAACCAAACACTGTCTCTTAAAGGTTAAAAAAAAGTGCATCCCACGCAATATCTCGTGGTGTTGTGTATTAAAGTGAATGGATTTATTTGTATAACTATGCAATCCAAATGTTCTAAAAGGGTAGTTTACAAAATATCTTGTTTACATTTTTTGCGCCCACACAATTTATTCGTTTCAAAAGTTAAATAGATCAGTATATTAACGAGAACATAAATAAGTTATTTTAAAGCGTGATATCAACTGCAAAATTTTAGTTTAACACCCGCATATGTAACTCCCTCCATCTTCATTGTAGGATCAAATCTTTCAATTTGATTTTAAACCCTTTTAAAAATATCATATTGACTTGAAACTTGTCCTATTTAAATAATCCTGGTAACAATAGGATATATTTAATATATATAGTAAATAAAAATATAAATAGTAGATAAAAATTAGTTAGTAGATAAAAAAAAATTCAAGTTTTATTGGGGCAAGTTTTGGCTTTGCGTTATCAGTACAAGTTCCTTGGATACTTGCACCATGGGAAATCATCTTCTAGGAAGACGCCTTTGAAGAAAGCAATTTGAATTGATTGTATGATTGCAAGGTATAAATACAAAATTATCAGTATCTAGTATTTGTAAACTAATATACATAGACTATATTCTTTGTCAATTATTTCAACCGTTTACAAATAATGATATATTTTAACCAATAATATACCAATAATAATATATTTAACCAATAATAATATATTTTAAACAATAATTTACAACTAATAATATATTTTGACCAATAATTTACCACTAATAATATATTTAAAAAAATAATTTACCATTAATAATATATTTAACCAATAATTTACCAATAATAATATTATATTTTAAGCAATCATAATAATAGTATATTTTAAGCAATCATAATAATAGTATATTTTAACCAATAATTCGCATATTAAAATACAAATACAACGTTAAAATACGCAATAAAAATCCGTATAATCAGGACATGTTTCGGGAGATACATCACCCTTCATCAGCGGAAAATGTTAAGTCTGCGTGTAATAAAATATAAATAAACCCAGAAATTTAAAGTGTTGCCAAAGAACAAAAAACTATTTAAATCGGTTGGAGTTAACTATTGTGTGCCAAAAAGCGGGAAATACTGGGACCGCAAACGTTTCATTGACAATCGAGTCAATATTTCTAAAAATATGAAACGCCTCCAGGAAGTCAAGTTCAACTGGAGATTTAGGTTTTAGGTTTAGATTAGGTTTTTAGGTTTGCAATAATTTGCAATTAACCAATCATAATATTAATATATTTTAACCAATCATAATATTAATATATTTTAACCAATCATAATATTAATATATTTTAACCAATCATAATATTAATATATTTTAACCAATCATAATATTTATATATTTTAACCAATCATAATATTAATATATTTTAACCAATCATAATATTAATATATTTTAACCAATCATAATATTAATATATTTTAACCAATCATAATATTAATATATTTTAACCAATCATAATATAATCATAATATTTTAACCAATCATAATGTAATCATAATATTTTAACCAATCATAATATTAATATATTTTAACCAATCATAATATTAATATATTTTAACCAATCATAATATTAATATATTTTAACCAATCATAATATTAATATATTTTAACCAATCATAATATTAATATATTTTAACCAATCATAATATTAATATATTTTAACCAATCATAATATTAATATATTTTAACCAATCATAATATTAATATATCTTAATTAATAAATTACCAAAAAGTAATATATTTTAATAATGATGTATTCCAAAAGTTTTGGCCCGTTTTAAAAAAGAGGCACGAACTCTTAAAACCACGTAATTAAAAAATATATATAAATTTGGGATGTTTGTTTCTTTGCTTTTATATATATATATATATATATATATATATATATATATATATATATATATATATATATATATATATAAAATGGGGACGGAGTATACATAGTAATTGTGGGGCAGAGTTAAAACTCAATATTTTTTGTTTTGAATCGTGCGATGTTCAGGCGGGCAACGCATGCAGTGTCTCCCTAGAATTCCATTACACTTTCTAATTGAAGACGACGAAAGACTTACGCTTGAGCAGGACAAAAACAAGGGCCGGTTAGGGCCCTTGTATCCAATTTGTAAGCACCCTTCCAAGCGAAGCCGGACTAACTTCTACGACAAAACGAGGCGTCACGGACCCTAATCAAATCCCGCTTCTACTCTTGAAGAAAAAGCTCATTAGTTAGGGTTACGAAGGGGGAGGGAAGAAGCATTTCAGCGTGTCCCCCTAATAAGAGTATGCACGTGAGGAAGACCCTTTGCCAACTAATGGGGAAGTAACTTTTTATGTCTGCAGACGATTTTTTTTCTCTTGGTAATGATCTCGTGGATAAATAAAACCTTGGTTTACCCCCTAATAAGTTATTATTAGATGAGGTATCCATTAATAAGATTCATATAAGTATTTTTTTCACGGTTTGGGGGATTGGGGGTTTGTAGGAATTTGTTAATGAGATAATTTATTTCTTTAATTTTTAAATTTAGAATAATGGTATGATAATTCATGGTTTAGTTACAAAAGAAGAGTTGAAATGGTTTTGGAATTTATTTTTTATATATATTGTTGTTTCCAATCGGTTAATTTCAGGTCGGAAAAATAACTTTGATTTACAATTGTTTAGTTTAAAAATAATGGTGTAATAAAACTTATATACAGGTTTGAGAAATCTATAATTTAAAAAAAGTATTAAATCATATGTTAGATTTTACTAGTGATGTTAGTTTTTTTTCTTTTTATAAAGTTTCTGAGCTAAAACATTACTGGAGGGAAGACTAAGCGTGGGCGACCACTTTACATCTTTTTGAGCCAAGGTAGAAATATATAATTAATTTCCATGATATTTGAAATCATTAAATGTTACACATTTAATCTTACTTGTGCATACTTGTTTTCTTACTTACAAGGAAAATATATATATTAATTAATTTATCAAACACTCAAGACTGACGCCACACGACTAATGACACAAAAGCAAAGCTAGAATGTTTTCTTAACCTAATCTTAACAGTATTCATCAGCGCGCCACGGTGAATTACGTCTTACCAAAATAGCAGTCTTCACTCTAGTGTTTATTATCAGTGGATAAAGTATAAATACTGTGTAAAACTTAAATTTATATACTTAGTTTACATGTTATAAAATGGATAACCAAAATTGAAGCCTTTGAAACGTGGTTTGCGATTTCGTATTACTTGGGTCTATAAGAGACTAAAGGCCTCCGTGGCCGAGCGGTTAAGGCGTTCAGCTGCTAATCCGAGGATTGGTGGTTCGAACCCGCGCGATGGACTTGACAAAGAAAAGTAAAAATGTAGTGATCTTGTGATCGGAGGGTTGTTGGTTTCGCTACAAAAATACTAGAAAAGTCGTCCAGAACATCCGCAAAAATTAACGGCGTGTATACGGGACTGGTGCACGATACATCTGATCGGGATCCAAAGTCCTGACGTCTATTGAAGGCGTTGGGTGCCAGTTCAGGTGTTTCCTCGTCATCTGACCATGGTTATAAAATAACGAGGTGCATGTATGAATGTGTGTGTGAATGTGTATGTGTTCCCGGGTCTTTCCTTCGAGATAGACCCCGAACTGTCGCCAATAGCCCACTGTGCAGCTCTAGTGCGACGTTAATTAACCAAACCAAACCTATAAGTGACTAAAACAACGTTTTAGAATATTTTACAATAAATACAAGAGTGATTACAAAAGAATATTACTTCTATGAAAGATTACATCTTCGCAACTCAACAACGTTGTGTGACATTCTACATATCACATTATGACAGGATATTACGGAATTTAATTTGTTATCGCAAGAAATATTTCTACGAGCGTCCTTCCTTGGACTACAATAGAATGTGTTGTTTGTTGTATGCTCGAGTTGAGATGACAACAACACAGCAGAAAGCTTTTCATGTTATTGTATTATCTAAAAGGGAATCAATCGGCATAGACTTTTTTTGTGTTCATCGTGGATTTGTTTTCGCGAATATGGTATTCCTTTTATGGGTGGGTGAAGTATATGTTGTACGGCAGTTTCGTTAATTTAGCGTAAAGGGGCACTGTTACAAATGCACTTTCATATTTGACCAACCTTTTGTCATTTTTGACAAAGAAGATGCCTGTTATATATGCTACGAATAAATATTTCTTCAAACTGAGGAAATTTACTTGGTCGACGAAATTTATTTCGTCAATAATGAGGGATATTTCAAATAAATACGCACGTGAGACCGACTCGAACTACGGATCTCGCAATCACAAGCCCAACGCTCTACCAACAAAGCAAGGAAGTCCCGGTCGAATTTCGGCAATATGCGCATAAGAACCAATTATGTGTTAATGCCCTTGAAAAGGGTCGAAAAGGAGTAAATTACTTTCATTTAAAGTTTTAGGATTCTTGTTTCGCCACGTAATACATAAATCAATGACGAAACTATTGTTAAATATGACAAAAGTTACCTTAAAGACAGCAGTATTCTCAAAAATAAGAGGGTAATTTCTAACATTCGCCAAAAATTAAAATTGAAAATGCAACGAAGAAAGGTTCTAGTGACTTTTACTAACTGCATTAAACTCCAGAATGGTTTCTTCTTAATAATATGTTAAATGACACACTATAAGTTGTTCGGTTTCGGAGATATAGCCTTTCAAAATAACGATATTCTTTGGTAATCATCCTATTATTGTATATAATATTGTATTGTGAATCCTTCTCAAAGTTAATTAACAGATAATGCAATATGTGAGGTTTGTTAATTAAGTAATTTTATAATCGCCATCCAAGAAGCAGCAAAGGAGAAAATTGATATAATTAGTTAAATTATTTCCAAGTTTAATTGAAACAAACTCCAAGTACCATATTACGCCGATAAGAGTAACTATGTTTAGATATCATGTTTTGAGACAAAGGGAAGCTTAACCGAACAAATACATTAGCAACTACTCACACTGCATACCTAAACACACAACAATACACACGCTCTCGTAATTTCCTCTTGAAAAGCAGGAATGTCGTTAAATTGCGGATGTGCGTTTATTGTTCTTTAAGCTCTGCCGAACAAGCATTTTTAATGTTGCCCAATGGGATTGCTTCATTAAGCTATTGAATTTCTTAAGTATGTGGAAATGATGAAATTAGCGGCGTATTGAGTACTTATTTTTCTATACTCGGGGACAACCTAAGTTGAACCTGAAGCGGAAGCTATTGTATGTATAAATATTCAATAGCTTTAGGCTCAACGTAGGTTGTCCCCGAGTTATATATGTTTGTTGTTTTGGTTGGTTTGAGATAATGAAACTAGAACAATAATTTTATTTTTATGTGTTTGTTTGTTCCGAAAATATTTGATCATATTGATGAATCAATTTAATTGTCAAACTTTGTCGTTTGAAACCTTTTCCCTAGCAATTTTAAATAATCTTTCAAGGTGAACATTGAAGTTCGTCGTCACACATTGCACATAATATTTGTGTATGTTATGAATTTGTATATTGTATTGTAGTACGTGTTTGTTATGAAAAAACGTACAGAAATATAAGAAAATATAAATAAAAACTTGACGTTTACCTTTATTTCTCCGCAACTTTGTGGTTAACTAACGACTTTTATAATACGCATAACATAACGGTTTATGATTTCTTTTTCAGATTATGATGAACTTTGTATATAGCACATTCTGGAGTAATATTCTTTTCTACAGGAATATATATATTTAAAATTTATGTTGTTGGAAAATGAAAACTTTCAACAAAGAGTATTGGGAAAACGTAACATTATTCTATATTTTTTACCCAATTAAGTCATTTACACTAAGCGTTCCTTAAAGTGGCTTTAATAATCACTATTTTAAGAAAGGTCCCGCATGCACTCAATGCATTTTTTACAATTATCGTCTCTCCTATGATTTTTTTTCAATCCCCAAAGACTAACTTATGAATAAAATGGGTCAACCAGCCATTCTCAATATTTACCCATTGAATTTGAATGTATCGTAAAATTATTTCTATATTTGAATACGATAAAGACAATATGTGTAAATGCTTATGAGAGCCATTATATGCTTTTTTACAGATTGTATTCAATGTATGCTTCTGTTGGTTTATTTGTTGTTTATTGTAGCTTTTAAAGAATATGTAATACACATTTGGTCTATCGAGATTGCTACAGGGTTAAAGGCGTGTAACGTCAAACTCAAGTGAGTGCTGCCGCCTTTTTTTAAACAGTTTTGTCTCGTTCCTAAAACGACGTTTGCGAATGTCACATGAGCATGAAATAAATGCAACAAATGTAACTTTGTTCCGTAGTTACCGTTTTCTTTACAGTAAGGAAAAGGTAGACAAAGTGGTCACGATAACGAATTTCTTTTAAAAATAAGTATAAATTTAAAAAAAAACATATAAAAATTTGGCATAAGTTAGGTTTGTTATTAAAAACAATATTCGGACTTTTGTTTTGGCTGCTTAAAACCAAAAACAAATTTCCCGCAACTCTCTCAAATGGCCACTTTTCCCTACAGTACAGGGCTACCATGTTTGTGTTGAGTAAGGGATAGAGTTAGTTGTTTAGCCTGTAGAGTCGCATTTATGTAATGGCATCAAAGAGGACAAAGCCTACAACTTAAACCACATAGTTTTAAGGGATTACTACTAATCGTATAATACTTCCAGCTATTTTAGTAATTATTGCAATACGCTTACATTACATCACCACCACTTTGAAAAACACGAAAATCTTGATTAAATTTCAAACAACTGATCAGAACAGCTCCGAACTTCAGTATGACAATGATAGCGAACTAGCGGAACAGTTGATGCGTTTGCTGCTTCATGGTATATAAAAAGATAAAGTGACCCCTGGAAAATATCCAGGGGTCACTTTGCCCATCCTATTCTTCCCCGCACATACAATTCTTACAAGGAACCGATATTAAAGAAGCTACACGTCAAAACCTGCAATATTTAACTTATTCGGGTATTTTTTTTTCCAAATAAGTTTTACCTAAATAGTATACATCATCATAAAATTATAAAAATCCCTCTCCACAGTAAAGTGCCCCAAAGTGCTGGTAAAAGCTATTAGAGATTCTTTAAAACTTATCCTCTAAAACTTTAAAAAATGAGGCATTGTTATCTTTTGTAGTAGGGAATGATTGAGGAGGGAGGGTATGGCCATGACAAGCTCTGAAAGAAAGTATTAACTTGGATATCAAAACTTGTATTAATAACTTGAAATTGATGGATGAGTCTTTAATGTATATCTAAGTCGATAAACATGTTTTTGCTTCCTTCAAACAATGCTGATTTCTTATTCTGTGAAGAATAAAAATGAATTGATAGACGCGATTATTACATGAAAAATATAGAAAGGTTAGAGGTGCGTGATTTTTTTAAAATTGGCTTGTTCTTAGAAGCAATTTTATGTCGTGAGAATTTATATTAACGGCTAATGGATATTTATTGGTTGGTTAATTAACGTCACCCTACAGCTACAAAGTGGGCTATTTGCGACTGTTAGGAGTACATCACAAAGGAAAGACCCGGGAACACTGCCGGTCCTCCGTAGCTGAGTGGATAAAGCCGTCAGCTAGAAATCAAAGGGTTCCTAGTTCGATCCTGTGCGACGAACTTGACCTTCGAGCATGAATGGGCTGTAGTTGAGAGAATATGACATCATAATCGTGAAGGCCACATCTCAGAGCGAAATGCCCATATCACGTAAAAATACTCGCGATTGACTTTGTGAATTGGGAAATGTGTAAAAGTAAAAATTTATGAATGGAATGACGTAGTTAACCACGTGTCTTGGGCTATACATATACATGTTAGCTTCACTTTGATGTTAGCGATAGGGACGTCATGCCTTCTCTACTACAAAGGATCCATGCTCTTAAGACTTGACCAAGAAAAGTAAAAAAGTAGTTATCTTGTGATCGGAGGTTGTCAGCTTCACTACAAAATACTAGGAATTCGTCCACATCCACAAAAATTATCGGCGTGTATACGGGACTGGTGCACGATAAATTTGATCGGAGTCCAAAGTCTCGACGTCTATTGAAGGCGTTGGGTGCCAGTTCAGGCGTTATCCCCGTCATCTGACCATTGTTAAAAAATACGAGGCATCGTTCCCGGGTCTTTCCTTCGAGATATACCCCGAATCGCCACCAATACCTAACTGTGCACCTCTAGTGCGACATTGATTAACAAAACCAAACCAAACCAACCGCGAACAATACCGCGTATTTTTGAACCATGGTCAAATGACGGGGATAACAACTGAGATGGCACCCGCCGCAACCTCAATAGTCATCAGGACATTGGACCCTGATCAGACTTAACGTACACGTCTGCATAAATTGGGGATATTCTTAGACGACATTTGTAATTTATAAGCTTATCTTGTAACTCTCCGATCACGATCTTGCTTCAGCTTAACTTTGGTTGTAATTGTCGATATTTATTGAAAGTGATTTATGAAGGCAGTCCATGTAGAGTAGCATCTGCTCTTTTTATTCATCTTTACCCATTGTACTCATTTACAAGTATGTGACTTTTTCAAAATTGAAACTTATGTATGCGGAGCCATGATAAGCATCGAATATATTCAAAAATGAGTAAATTTTACTTATTTTTGAATACCTACTTTTAACAGTTTTCCTTTTGGGAAGATTCAGAAAAAACCTTCAATGTCCTATTTACGAAGCTATAGAACTGGGTTAATTCAAACAACCTTACTTTCAAAAAATTATGTAACTTTATCCTTAAGAATATATTCTAAGCTTTTCACTCGGAAATTCGAGGAGATTTGTTACAGTGATATATTCTGTGTTTTGGGAAAGAAAAATTAAAATATTGAGAAAAAAGAAGCTTGTGAAAGAGAATTTTCAACTCAAATATATTCTCCACTGTGTAATATCCCGGGGCCAAATATTAACAATTGCTGCGTATTTACCAATGAGTTTCAATACTGAAATATCTTGACTTTAGTTTTGTGTTTGAAATAGTCCTTTGTGTTGAAATAGTCCTTTTTCACGCAGGGAGTGTTTAATGTTATGTTATTGACACAAAGTATTTGTATTAAAACTTCTCTTACTTTGGGTGAAGTTAAAATCAAACAATTCAAGTACTACTTTCATACAAATTCAATATTTGAACATTAGATATTTGAAATATGCTATATTTTAATCTCATTTACGTTATATAAAGTTATATCGTATTTATATAATATAATATAATATAATATAATATAATATAATATAATATAATATAATATAATATAATATAATATAATATAATATAATATAATATAATATAATATAATATAATATGATATGATATGATATGATATGATATGATATGATATGATATGATATGATATGATATGATATGATATGATATAATATAATATAATATAATATATGATATGATATGATATGATATGATATGATATGATATGATATGATATGATATGATATGATATAATATGAACTGTATTAGTTGGATGATACATATTTCTTTAGTTTTCTAATTTAATTCACAAATATATTGGATATTTTTAATAAAGAACATGCTGAAACTACTTGTTTTGTTGACAAGATCCGATTCTTTATTAACTTGTACACGTTAATTAATCTAATGTTTTTTTTTTTTACAAAAAAATTAAACTGCATTGACTCTTATAAATTAAGTGACTTAACGTTTTTTTGTGATTTTCATGTTAAAATATTTAGATACTAGATATATAATACGAAAAACAATTAAACTTAAAGCTAAAACCGTATTTTTGCAAATAATGTAGAAAACGACAATTAGGTATATTTTCGTTTTTTTTATATAATATTTAATTTATTTTTTAAAATTTTTACTAATTAATATGTATATTAGTGTAAACTTTAAAATTTGAAGAAAAAAAATAATATATTAAAATTTAATAAATATTTTAAAATATTCACAGTTATAAATAATTAGTATAATAAGTTCGACGAAAATAAACGTTTTCCATGCAAAAATTAGACACATTTATTATAAAAGTTACCTTACAGAAAATTAAATTAATGTAACTGAAAATTTTCCATTATATAAACAATTTTTAATGTTATTAAATAGGCAACTAAGGTATGTGTGTGAATAAATGTTTCATAAATACATTGATCAGTTTAATGTTCTATAATAAAGCCTAGCAATTTAGAAATGTATTGATTCCATCATTTCGTTCTAAGAAGACTAATATTCTTTCATTAATAAACCAAATTCTGCTCGAGATGTAGTTAATGTCTTCCACTTGAGAATGTTTCAATAAGTATTTGATTAGAATCGTATCGGCAAAAGAAATTAACTTTGGGGATTTATCCTATTTGTTATAATGGAGCAGGGTCTCATTTAGTTACGAATACTTTTGACGAAAACGGATATTAAATTCGTTACTTCAATTAATATTTTTGTTATGTCTAAATACATAAATCATTTTTTTTTTGGGGGGGGGGTATAAAAATAAGTTTTTATATTTAAATAGTATAACAGCAAAAACATTGTAACAGTTTGGCATTTTAATAAAACTGAATGTTTTTATTGTATTAATATGCATCAGAAATATAACTTTTCAGGTTGTTGATATTGGCGAACTTTTAAAAATTAATAATTTTAATATAAATAAGTAATAGTCATGTTTATATCAGGCATCTAAAGAGTTTTACAGATTTTTGTATTGAAGCTGGAAGTTTTGAACAGTAGACACATTAGAGTTTTTAATTGTAGTATTATTTGTTTTTGATATATTTAAATTTTTCAAAGCTATCGTCGAAATTATTTTATTAAAAGACACAACAGTTTAAAAAATTTTGTGTATCAGTTATTCATAAAAATTGGTTACAAGATTTATTTTTATTTTATCGCAAATAAAAAAAAAGTAGTTCTGACTTCGTACATAGATGGCGTTACTTTACGGTGCCATCTATAGGCAACTATCTAAACTAAATTCAAACAAAAACTACTGTAAATAAAATAAATTTTAAGGATTCTTAGTTAACGATGTTTATTTATGCAAAATAATAATTTCCAAAAGTTAACGAACATTTATTGATTTTTTATTAGTTGCATAATAACTCAAACATCGAACGAAAAACTTAAAAATATTTTTTTTTGCAGCCTCAAGTGGAAAGGATATACTTTTCAAGTTGTCTCCTTTGAAATTGATTGAAAAATAACAACCTTCCCTTTATAAAGTATACACTCGAGCCACTTCAAATACATTGAAGTTCTTCTTCAAAGGGGATAGCCAAGGAAGAGAATTAATTAACCAAGAGTGTTTGTTTCCATAGACAAAGGGTGTATTATAAACAGTAATTTTTTTCTAAAGATTTGACATTTTATTTGTGCAGTGTCATCTTTATACCCCAATAATTATAATTGCTTTTCTTTGTTCGACGAAGTGGTAACCAAATCTGCATTCTCTATTTAAACTGAACTTTGATCTAGATCACTCAAGTGAAAATAATTATTAGGAATGAAATAAAATGGTTAATTTATTTTTAAAGTTGAAAATGTATAATAGAGATAGAACTGAATGTGTTGCACTTTTATTTTTGATCATAAATATACATCAAGTTTTTTTTATTGCAATTAATTGCAATAATTTAACATACATTTAAATAAATAACACTGTTCTTATTTTACTATCTACTTATCAGTTTGACACTTTTTTTCAATTCAATTAAACAAAATTCCAATTTTGGAAATGGTAAGTCTCTATACATTATATAAAGCATTATTATAGATATATTTAACGTATATAATTTTATAAAATTTAAGATATTTTGCAAAATATAAGTTATTTAAATTAAAAAAAAATTTAATGTGCTGTGATATCACTTGAAACAAATACATTCATCATTTGTTTACTTAATTATAAAATGTTAACATGATATGCTTACTTCGAAAGAAGCAATTTTTAAACTTTAAAACGTTTGTTTTATAGGAATGTAAACATTTATATAATTTTAATATACACCAAGTAAAACAATGATATATTTTTGCTGTGAATATATACATAGACTATTACATACCCATTATTACATATAAATTGCAATAAAAATGGAGTATAATATACGGTAAGTAAAATGTTTAAAATGAAGTCAAAATATTCTTACACAATCAAGAAAAAATTCGTGAATACTAAACACCAAATTCTAAATAACATTTATGGAAATTATATGTGGGGATATATTTATATATTTTGTTTTATGTAAAAATTTAAATCAATATTCGAAGATATAACCATTTATATATTAATATATTTATATCAACTTTAAACAGTAAAATTTCGAAACTTAAATTTTCATATTAATTTAGCATAAAAAAAGAGTTTTTGAAGAATAAAAGCACTTGAAAGTTAGTTTAAAAACAATTATTTTTGGTATGTGATTCAAAATAAATTTTGTAACATTCTCTTTTGTTTCACCAAAGCTCTAAGACTTGCACATTTTCACCAGTTAGCCCTTTTTACTTTGTACATACAATTCTATCCTAAAACGTATGTAGAAAACTTTCAATAATGTGGAAGAAATCTTCCTACAGTTTATGTTACTGAACAGTTTCCGTGCCTGTATTTCAGTATACACTTCATTAGAGCATTAACTTCAAAAAAATATTAAGAGTTTTTTTTTTAGAAAAAAATAATTAAATTTTTTTCTTATATTACTTGCACATTTGAAGCACTTATTTTTTATTCATATATTTATTTTGCGAAAAAGTTGTATTTTTAGTTGAGTTTCCATATTTTAATTAAATAGTTTAAATTTTCTTATCTGGACTTGTAAGTATTTTTTTATATTAAAACCATATTTACCATTTTAAAATTCTCAATGATGACTAAAACATTTGTTTTAAAATTATAAATATTTGATGTTTTGATTTTTTTTTATAACTTATCATTTCAAATCTTTCTTTATTAACATGTAAATAAATAAACTGATTATGCGTAATATAAATTTAATATATGTAAAACATATCCAATAAGACAGAGTGATCGACATGAATGTTTTTTATTTAAGGTGTATATACACACTAGAAAATGCGCGAATCGACCAAAAATTAAATAATATTTTTGTGCTCTACAATGTTCTCCTATTATCTTTCTGATTATGCCAAAATTGTATAAATATTCCAAAAACTTTATTATTTACAAAGTGTTATTCTAGGTCCTTGCTTGAATTTTGAGGTAAAAAAAACTATGTACATGAAACAAGCTTTTTGGAGGTTCATAACATTAAGAGTGATACTACGAGTAATTTAAAATACAAATTATACTTCTAGATCAAATACAACTTACGTAATCATGTTTTAAAAAACATTTTAATGAGCTAATAAAATGCCAATTATCTAAAGAGCATTTGACTTTATTCAATTGATTTTTTTATGAATTTTGATGTTTTTTAAAGTATTTTCATACATGAAAAAACTAGATTTTTAAAACTGTAACTTAAAATAAATATTTCAAGCGTGTACGTACACCTTAAACAAATATCTTTATTTGAATAATTTTATATTAAAATAAATTACATCTTATGAAATGGTAACTTTAAAGACAAAAAGTATGAAATTTAATTTTTCTCGATTTTGACATATTATGCTTAGCAATTGAATACCGATTTGGCCCCATTAAATAATGTAATTTGAAACGACTCGAGATATGATTTACAACACCGTTACATAAAAATAGGAATCTCTTTCATAGAAAAATTTCATGAAACATTTCTTTAGACTTGGGTGGTAATACGTTTGTACTCTTGCTATTTAATGTGCTAAAATTCGTGAAAGAATAGAGGTTAAAATAAGTTATTTTGAATAATTATAAAAACACAAAAAAATTGGTTTATGGACTCATTTAGAGATGGAAAAATTAAAATAAAATTTCCTCTAGACACATGACTAGGATAAAATATGACATCTATACATAAAAATATCCAGGGACACTTTACGTGACGTCACAAATAGTTTCCACGAAGCTGTTGTTCAGACTGAGTGAAACACAAATCAGTGGCACCGGAATTTAAGTACAAAATACTGGATACCTCATGGATATTTTTCGTCCTAGAAATTATGTGTTATTTCCTTCATAGGTTAAGAGACTAATACAACGTCCAAAACTGTTATTATCATTTATTTATTATTAAAACTATTATACTATTTATTTTTTATAAATACAAATGATTTAAAATTTAATTAAAAAAATTAAAAATGTAATTAAAAAAATTGAAAATTTAATTAAAAAAAAATGAAAATTTAATTAAAAAAATTGAAAATTTAATTTAAAAAAATTGAAAATTTAATTTAAAAAATTAAAAATTTAATTAAAAAAAATAAAAATTTAATTAAAAAAGTTGAAAATTTAATTAAAAAAATTGAAAATTTAATTAAAAAAATTGAAAATTCAATTAAAAAAATTGAAAATTTAATTAAAAAAATTGAAAATTTAACTAAAAAAATTAAAAATTTAATTAAAAAAATTGAAAATTTAATTAAAAAAATCGAAAGTTTAATTAAAAAAATTGAAAATTTAAATTATAATTTTGTTTGCCGTATATTCTTAATCTTTTAAAATCAACCTTTGTCATGCGTTACATATAAACTGTTTTATTTTTAATATTATAAGTTTTTATAACCAAATCTATTCCATAGCAAATGTACAGGGTGTTGATACTTAGTTATAACATTTACCATTGCTATTCCGGCACCACTCAGTTCTATTGTTGTTAGTCCACCAATAAAACATCCACATTCTTAAAAGTTCAATTCCTGAAGAAACAACCCTTCCTTCGCACACAAACCAGCCATCTCAATCAATCCAGTCTGAACCAGCTCCAGTGAAAAGATCAAACGAGCGCGCCGTCTGTCTCTTGGTTCTCGGTGTCCGCTTTGATCTCTTCTGGAGTTGCTGACACCTGGTACGCCTTTTCCCTGTGGTCCAGACGAACCACCACCTGTTGCTTGGGGAGTTCCTCGCCGGCTCCCGTCGCACCTGCACCGGTTCTGGTTCTTCGGAATCGGTGGATATTTGTGCCAACAAGGATGAGGATGATCGCTGCGTAGAAGACGACCACAACCTGAGAAAGGGATTTTAAGTTTATTTATTTTTAATTTTAATTGATTATTTATTGTTTGACTAAAGTAATATAAATAAAAGTATTTTTTTTATATTGAGCTTTAAAAAAATTAGATACCACAATGTAAAACAAAATGTGCTTAAAAATGAGTACATGAACGTACTCGGTTTTCTTTAAGTACAATTGCATCGTAAATGAGCGATGGCATGCTCAAATTTAAATAATCGAACTTTCACAAAAATAAGCAGTGGGATTTAATATTCCAAATCTCAGCTTCTATTCAAGCCATCTTAACAAAGCGAATCTGGCAACACTTAAAATAATTATTCAGAAGTTGGTTTTTCAAATTTTTTTTATGTCGATTGCTTAATGGAAACTGAGTTATTACAATTTAATTATCTTACATTCCATTCTTTTGCCACACCTTTTTAACTGTATTTATAACTTTCTCCCGTGCCCTGGTAACTTAACTGATAAGGTTCTGGACCACTGTGCCTGCAGATCTGAATTCGATTCTCGATAAGTCTTGGTTGTAATTATCGATATTTATTGAAAGTGATTTATGAAGGCAACCTATGTAAGCTAATATCTGCTCTTTTTATTCATGTTTACCCATTGTACTCATTTTTAAGTACATGTCATTTTCAAAATTGAAACTTTTGCATTCAAAGCCATGGGAAGCATCGAATGTATTCAAAAATGAGTAAATTTTACTTATTTCTTATACCTATTTTTAACAGTGCAATACTTGTATTTTGTGCATTTCGTGCATTTTTTATAGTTTAACCCGTTGATAAGTAAAAAAAAAAAATTAGAGACACCTGGTCATGCATTACGAATTCCTGCTAAGGGTCTGCTAGGTGAGGTGTAGCACTACAATTCCTGGTTGTTCTACTACTCAAACTAAATGTAAATGTGACATTTGTAAAAGTAAAAAGACCATGAGTCAAGGGAATTGTTTAAAGAAATTATATTTTCAACAAAAGTTTTTCTCAGCCCATTATCCCCCTCAAGGAATGAGCAACACAATTGTACGACATGTACACAATTTTACCAGAAACAACCCCTTTCAAGTCCCGTAACCAATTATTAACAATTTTCGTTGGCAGCAGACATGTCCCTAGACGAACAAACAGGGTAAAGACCACACGACACTGAGTGATTATATTTTTTATTTTCTAATCTAAGAATACGTCGGATTTGGGGACACTGAAAATTATACTAAGCTTAGAAGCAATGGTTTATTAGTATGTTTTTTTATATATTTAATACTGTAAAATGAAAGAAGTTTTTGAGAAACATCTGTTTTTCATCCCATTATTCTTTTATATTTGTAATAGACGAAATCAAAGAGTGGAGACGCGACGAATTAAAATAATAAAGTTTAACCATCTTTGGTATAGTTCTAAATATTTTTCAATCGTGCTCAAATTTGTAATTATCCCTTTCATATATTAACACTCATTAGATTATATATATATCCTTGAATCGATTTTTCGATTTTCAGAGACATGGTTGCACAAAAAATAAGATTGCTCTAAAACAGCTGAAATATAATATTACAAGTAAATTTATTATAAGAAATGTCTAATTTTTTTTTACTTATCCTTTACTTGTAGGGTTGAACAACATGTGCCCCATACATTTTACAGGTTTAGTGAGGGGCATAGGAAAATTTTGACCACGGAGGGGCGGAAGAATTTTGAAAACATGTGATATCTAAAGTATGCTGTATGCGGCTGAAAATTGTTTCGGACATGTGACGTTTGGCTAATGATCGTCTGCAGCTGGACTTTTCAGTTTTTCAACCCCTCAAGTAACTCTACCCTCACCTGCGAATCTACCTGCTTTGAGGAAGAATTGTTAACGATCCTTCCGTCACACAGTTACACGCCTATTATAGTAAAGCAAGTCGTTCTGCCTCTGAAAGTGAAATTTTCTCCTCCCTTTAGGAATTAGCCCACAGGCAGGACAACTTTTCTTTAACGGAACCCGCGAGAAAAGATTAATACAAAAATTGTGTTTTTTTAATCGGAAAGTTCCAATTGCGGCCCATGCAACCTTTTGTCTGGGCGATAAACAATTATGTTCTTCTTTGAGAATATGGTAACCCGGCTTCATTAGGCCGCAATTGGGCTATTGCGTTTTTAATATAGCGAACTTTATGTTTTGTTTTCATTTGCGCTTTATTAAAAACAACAATTTCATATAAACATATAAAGTAAAAAAAAATCTGAATGTAGCTAGGGTTATAATAATACAAATCTGAAAAGTTTTTCTTTATGTACATATATGTTCGAGTGGAACGTTGCGGAAGTAATATCGCACTTACAGTAACGTAGATGACAGCATCCGTTGACTGTTCAGGAAACACTATCTTCACCGTCTGATGATGCGTTTTATCCCGCACTGCCTTTAGAGCGCTGGGTACGAGGGTGCCGTTGCATAACCCTCCTAACATCAACCTGTAAAAAAATTAGTTTATGTCTGAATGAAATTGTATACTTGTTAAAAATATATTAATCAAATGTACAATGATAAAGTACAGAATATAAATATTGAATGTCAGCCAAAATATGTTATTTTGAATATTTAGCAGTATGTAGGATTTGAATTTAATGATTTTACAACATTTATTATCGGGTCTTATATCAATTAAGATATTTTTTTGTTTATTGTTTATTCTTAGGAAATTTGATTTATAATTTTAGTGTATGTTGAGTATTAAGTCCAGATATTATATTTTTTTAAACAATGTGCTTTTCTCTATTCTATATTAATCCTCTGCGCTCAAGGCCGTATATATACGTCCAGGGATTTCCAGATTTTTTGGAAATATGCACCCAATTTTTAAATTCATAAAAATACTATAAAGATACTTAATACATTTTGAAATATTTTTTAAAATTTAAATCTTTGAGATACAACATACTAGCTATATAAGATAAAACTCGTCTTATTGAACATTGCGTTAAGAATTTTAAAATATAAATGCAACGTTAAAATACGCAATAAAAATCCATCAAATCTGGACATGTTTCGGAAGATACATCTCCCTTCATAAACCGATGAGATAGTTTTTTTTTGTTCTTTGGCAACACTTTCAATTCTGGGTTCATTTCTATTCTAATGCACACAAATTTTTCATTTTCTGCAGATGAAGGGAGATGTATCTCCCGAAACATGTCCAGATTCGAAGGATTTTTATTGCGTATTTTAACGTTGTATTTGTATTTAAAAAAACACCAGCTATATCTTTAGAATTAAAAAAAAATTAAATAATATAAAATGGCCTGCCCAATAAAAAATCCTTACATTTCCAGAAGAGGTTAAAACATACCATATAGAACGCAACAAAACTAAAATTTCTATACTGTTTCCTTAACCTGTATGTGATTGGAACTAATTTTAAAGGCAAGACATGCATCCTTAGCAAAACCAGAATTCAACACATTTTAAAAGTACTTATTTTTAAGTATAATAATATTCATTGACAATGTTTTCTGTGAAGCCATCCACCCAAAGACACATTCCGATAGCACACGTGGTCTGAGTATTGTAATGATACCGCGAGTTCGAAACCTACCGTTGTCTTATTTTCAATACAACATATAACTTTATATTAATTAGCATTAAAGATTAATCATAAACGACTAAATATTTTAGTATAATATGTTGCAAACCAGCCCACTTGGGGCATGACTCACTGTGCTGAGAGGCCCCATTTGCGTTGGAATGTGGCATCTTCCACTTGAGAAGTTTCAGTTCGCATTAGAGAGCACTAGGCCGCCATTGAGAATGGTCAGGTTAAAATTCATCTCCTCCACACAAGCATTGTTTGAGAATGCAAATAAATGAATTACGTTTTCAAAAGATGTCTCTTCTCAATGAGTCGTCAGAACTACAGAAAATTCCTCGAACCTGGTAGGTTTGGAATTGCATTTACGACTAATGTGGATTCAATAATTATATCAAGCGCCAAGTTAAGAAGATACCATAAAAGGTTTTAAAATTAAATTGAAATATTCGGTTATACAGGTAACTGAGTGAGTTATTTAAAAGCATATAACACTATTAAAATATTTATTTTCTTTGAAATAGCAGATATTTTACGAAATTATACTAATATACAACAATTCGCAGACAATAACGGTTTGCTTTTAGCAACAGTTAAACTTGAAATTACTAATTGCTTTTAAAAACATTATTTCACTATTAAACTTAGCTTTTCCCAACACATAAAAGTGTACTTAAATTCTGCATCGAAAATAGGACTATTTAGTCCGAAATTTACATATGCCTCTATTCACCTCGATGTAATCTACATATTCACCTTAGATGCGTCCAAAGTCATCTAGGGAAACTTTCTTCGTTGAGGAATTCAAATAGGATTCCGTAAACTTGGAATAACCCCATTTACGCTGGTGAAAATCACCCATTTAATGACGATGGGCGGGAGGTGTAAATAAATTCTCCTCCACCCCGCTCTCGCTATTATTCTCGTCTGAAACTTTGGAGATTGCGACGCCAGTACATGGACGGGAATGTAAATGCCGTTTGCACATCTCTTTTAGCAATATTTCCTCCACCCACGCTTTCAAACGATTTCGGTAAAGCGACTGCTTTGGGTTGGTATGGTTTGGTTTAATTACGTCGCACTAGAGCTGCACAGTGGGCTATTGGCGTGGTTCGGAGTCAATCTCGAAAGGGAAAGACCCGGGAACACATACACATTCATACATGCACCTCGTTATTTTAGAACCATGGTCAGATGACGAGGAAACACTTGAATTGGCACCCAATAGACGTCGAGACTTTGGACCCCGATCAGATTTATCGTGCACCAGTCTCGTATACACGCCGTTAAATTTTGCGGATGTTCTGGACGACTTTGACTACTTTGGGAATGACGAGTGGTTAAAACTCAAAAGATGGAAATGTGTGGTTTGTAGGAAAAGTCATTTTCAGGATTGTTTATTCGTTATGTGATTGGACCTTATGGAATTAAGTAACAGTCACATTTATCCACTGAGCTAGAAATATATAATTATAAACACAGGAGGGAGGACTAAGCGTGGCCAACCACTTTACTCCTTTTTGGGCGAAGGTAGAAAAAATTGTCCTTTTGCATAGGTTTGCGTAGATTTAAATACATTAATGTGACAAATTTAATGTTTTTCCATACTTACTTACTAACAAGAAAGAGAAGACAAAATTCACCGAAAAAAAACCAGTTTTAAACATTTCTGTGACGTTACGTGAGACTCCCGCATAGTGAAGGATGAATGTTTTCTTAACATTTCTTCCGAATTGTATGTATCCGCGCGGCACGGCAAGGTGTTCAATGGGGAGTCCTCGCTCTCCAGTACTTATATTATATTCTATCTCAGTGCATTTACGTATAGGTTTTTGTAGGTTTAAAAACGCATTTCTAGCTTTCAAAAATACATTACATGTTACCTACATATGAACGAGAAATCAAAATGCCAGCAATCTATGGTAAATGATTACAGGGTGGTTATAAATTACTGTGTGATGGTTATTGTTTGGCTGGTTAACTACACTCAACAAACCACTAATTTTACTAAACTTCAATTACATTCTTTGTTGCTATGAAAACTAAGCATTTTGTTTAAATATAATCGAAGTAATTCGGCAAAAATTACATTTTTAATAACGCTGCAGCTAAATATGATACCACCAAACATTGACTGTCGCCCAGCAATTTGGTACCACCTTATGTACTTCAATTATTAAAAGAAATGGATATTTGTAGATATACGTGAAAACTTGTTAGGTCGCATTGTGCACAAGAAATTCATTCACATATAATCAAGCAAAAAAGCAACTAAATTCCAAAAACAATTCTACTAAGTTTGGAATATGAAACATGATACTTCTGACATGCAGTGTATAACGATAACAAGTCTGGACAGGCGTCATTGAGGTTTTCAATACTGTAAGTGAAATTATGTTAAGCTTATAAAAGTTTATGTAATTTTCACGAGTGTTCCTGATTAACGAATACTTACAAAATAAGATTTTATTATGCTTTGTGTTTCCAAAATGTACTAAGCAAATATAATATTTAGTAAAATATCGTTACAAACGGCTCATTCCTTGCAATGCCTACATAGATTTATATTTTTACACATTGTATTTCATCTAGATAATATAATTTGTTAAACATCGAGTGCTAATTTTTTTTCTCGAGCTAATATATGACATATTTAAATTTTAAAAAAAATTTCGTTTAAAAACTTATTTTGTGATTGCTTTGAAAGGATCATTTCCAATCTATAGGCATATTAGAGAATCAAATGAAAGCTCTCTTTTCAGAATATGTCAACTAAAGCATATTTTCAAATATTTAATACTATCCAATTATGAAGGGCATCCTCTACAATCCTTTTAGTTCACGCAGCTTGCAAAACACTCACTTTAAAACTAATTATTCTCTTCCCTGCCTATAATTTCCAATAATTAAATTCAAACAACGATAAATTTCCGGACTTTTAGAAGGTCAAAATGCCAATGTCTCCAGAGTTTTAAAACTTCGAGTTTAACAATAAAAAACTCTCCAGAGTTTCCTCCTACGTTCGAAAGTTCCATTTCAAAGTCTTTCCTGTGGAACTCCTTTTAATACCGGATAATTAAAGCGTTCCCTAATATATATTTACTCTATACTTCAACGTAAACATAAATTATGTCCAGGAACAATACATCACTCCATGACCGCCCATTTGATAAGAGCTCTTCGATAGTTAAATATTTGTGAAATATTTCATCATCGAAATTGTAGTTCAGATTTTTTTTTCTCGTTAATATACAATGAAGTGGGTTTAATTCATTTTAGTTTGAAAAGTATGGATGGATCCTGTTGTGTATTTTACTCTTTTCTGGATATTTAGTATTGCAGGTTTTGGAATATTTATGTATCGATTGGTTAATTACTTTATATTATCCAATGTGAAATATAGAGCATCCCAATTCCAAAGAAAATTTACGACAGCAAATTTCAGGACTGTTTCTAGATTGAAGCATAGGCGTAGGAAAGAGAGGGGCTCAGGCGGATCAAGGCCCCTCTCATTTTAAGTCAAAAATATCTTAGATATACATTTTTTATATAATTTATGAAAATTATGTTATTCATAATTTCAAATAATTGTCAATTTCTTAAAAAAATTATGCAATTAACAAAATATTGATAATTAACCATTGCTAATTAGCACCTAATGGCTGATTAATGGCTAAATACGATTTAGAATAATTAACGTTTATTTTTTTTAGATTGTTAAATATTTCTAGTATGGAACCAGTTTACCCACCCTTCATAAATTTAGAATTGCTACGTCACTGAGATACAGGTATGGTAGACGTTGCCTTTTTTAGAACAAAAAAATTCTGTATGTTGTTGTACAGGATGTAAGAAGATAATTTTAAGGGAATTTCTTATTAGGAGTTTAAAGAAGTATGAATCGGTCACCAACAAAAACCTAAACATCAAAAGGAATATACGTAAGATGTTACACCAGAGTACATGGATTGACTTCGCCGCCTCCTTACTTAAGTTATTAAACGCATAGGCGTGTAATTTTCCGTTGCATTTTACCACATATCGTGCAATCGTGCTATTTGTCACGGAGATCACTCTAAAACACTTGACAATGTGTTTCTATCCTAATACCACATATAGCTGATAATAAAGGCGTTTTACGTCAAAATCCTCCATATTTAGCACAATTTCAAAGCCATTATTATCAAATATCTTTATTAAAATATAAAAAGTTTCTATAATAATTTTAAATAAAATAGTTTCTTTGAAATTGTCATTATTATTTTTTTCTCTTCTTCCATTGGACAAAAACAAGTTATGTTGGAAATGGGGAAAAATGCCAATATTATTCCATGTATAGTCCTGTTATATAAATGTTTTTAACTAAATATATTTAGAAACTTTAAATTTCAATGGCTTTTAATTACAGATTATGTTTACAACACTCATTAAGAGTCATTTAAATAAGAAGTAAAAGATCAAACAAAGATTTTCTCTCATGTTATCTTTATAAGAAATTTTTTGTTTCTATGTGAATTTTAATTTTTAATATTTTGAACTTCTATATTTTTACAAACTAAGATATGAAAAGATTTTAAAAAGTTGCATATGGATAACTTTTTCTTTAACAAATCATATTTTAATAAAAAGGAAAATACCCAAACTTTAATTCAGTTTTAAAACTGTTAGAAGAAACAGTTACGCAAAAAAATGTCACAATACAAATTTAAAAAAATCTTTTACGCTTCACTTTAAAAAAAATAACCATAAGTCAAAATATGTAATAGAAACGACATTTTTTGAAGATAAAAAAAATAATTTTTGGCCAAAAAAATATTTCTTGGCTATTTTAAAATATATAAGACACTAAGTCAAATAAATTTTCAAATATCCAATGAATAAATTGAAACTTTCTACTAATGTAGTTTGAATAAAAAACGAAATAAGAATAAAACGCCTTTAAGGAAACGCGTAGAAAATGCAAAGAAACCCTTCCATAAAAACGCAAAGAAAACGACTCCAAAAAAAACGCAAAGAAAATGCATGCAAGAAAATGTCTTAATAGAAACGCTAAAAAATTCCTTCATAAAAACGTGTAGAGGGGCTGTTTATAGTTTTAAAATATATAAAAAGTGAACAATGGATATTTGGTTTACTTTCATGGAGTTACAGTCATAAAATAAGTTTTCCAGTTAGTTTTGAATAGAAGTTTAGAACCGTGGTATCTCTTGGGACATAGGCATATTCAGTATAATAAAACGCAGGTCATGCAATTTTCATTAAGTTGATCTTTGAAGAGAAGAGGTGCTTACTCTGAAAATGATGGTGTTGTTTAACTAAGGTGTTTGGCTTAGTGCAACATCAAGTTGTAGTATAGCATCTAATCGTAAAATGGTGGTTGTTTATCAAGCTATTCTGCTTAAACATAAAATAAAAACATGCTAGATTGTCAACATGTAGTTTATGTTTAATGAGCCATTATAAATTAATTTATCTCTCGTAAACTTTAATCGTATTTGATCTTTGATAACAGATTAATTTTATAAAAGGTTTTTTCCTTAGAAAAACACATATTTTAATATTTGTGAGGATACTTATTTTTTATTTGCAAGAACATATATTTAACTATTTCATTCATAAAAATATAATCTATTAATTCAAATTTTGTGTACGCTTTTATTCGTTTTAATTAAAATACATTGGGTAGTTTTTTTAAAAAAATACGTACATCAGAATAAATTGAACAACACAACATAAACAACACCTAAAGTAACAAACTTTAAGTAAATTTGTATCTTAACAAAATCTTTGTAATGGACATTAACCCTCTGACGGATCTGAAAGACTGAAGTCGTTCATGGAGTTCCAGTTTTTTCTAGCAGTACGTATAAACTTGAAATTCATAAAAATATTCGATGTTGAAGTATTTTCTAAAGCTTTGGGGTAAGTCTTGGAAACTATCTATTAAGGGAGACCCGAGCCCAAATCCTAATTTATTTATTAATAAATTCAGAAATACCATTTTTTTTATATTATTGGAACATCTTTTTCTGAACAATAATCAAAAACAAAAAGATATTTTAAAAATTTATTTTTGTTATTTTTTTGCATTTTTTAAGCTTAAAAAGACTTTTTTAAAAACCTTACTATTTTTTTAATTTTTATTTTTTAAAAAAAAATTTCAATTGATTAAATAACGTCAAAGTACATATTATAAACGTAGGAATAGAATTTTGCAGATTTGTGTTTTAATTGTTTTCAAAAACTTATTTTAAGTTCAAACCCCTAAAAAAAATTATATTTTTTAAATTTAATAATTTATAAAAAAATAATTTATAACTTAATATAAAAAAGCTATACGTATGTTTATAAAGCAAATATTAGAGCTTCAAAAACTATTAACAGTTTAGTTTTAGGGTAATTATTAACAAAGCCTTAGCATTTTAAACGTGACCAAAATATAAAAAAATATATTTTGAGTAAATGGCGATTGTTGCAGACGAAAAGTATGTAGAAAGATGATAAATGGTATATAAACAACTAAAAAACACATGTTCTGTTACTTTTACTGTTTTTAAATTTTTTACACACCTTCTTAACTACGTTTAGCATCGCTTTATGAAGAAAAAAAAATTAGCAATTTTTTCGGATTTTGGGGCTTGGGCCCCCTTAAAATAAATATCGCTAAAATAATAAGTAAATATAACAAATTATAATAAAGTATAACTATAATAAGTAAAATACAATTATAAAAGTAATAAGTAATTATAAGTGAGTATAATAAAGTATAAGTATAATAAGTAAAATATTATATGTAAAAAAATCGAGAATTCTTCAGTAAAACTCTATGCTGATATTTTTTTTTATATATTTGTCTCAAAGAACATAATGGATAAAATAATTTGATATATATTTAAACATATATTTATACATCTAAATATTATTGTTAAAAATATTAATAGTATAATTAATCCTCTGAGGAGTTAGAAGTTGGGCAAAATTGTAAAGTTGTTTTTTCTTTAAAAATAATTTCCTTTACACGGTTGCAATACCATGTATATTCCAAATATATAAATTTAATTTATATATTTTTTAATATATATATATATATATATATATATATATATATATATATATATATATATATATATATATATATATATATATATATATATATATATATATATATATATATATATATATATATATATATATATATATATATATATATATATATATATATATATATATATATATATATATATATATATATATATATATATATATATATATATATATATATATATATATATATATATATATATATATATATATATATATATATAGCTTCTAAGAAACACTCCAAAGCTTTAGCTTTGAGAAATACTTCAATATCGAATTTTTTTTTTTTGAATTTCAAGTTTATCTGTTAGGAAAACTGAAACTCCATGGACGATTTAAGTTGTTGAGGTCCGAGAAATGGTCAATGTCCATTACAAAATTTTTGTTACATGGTAAGGTACATATTTATTTAAAATTTATCGCTTTGAATGTGTTGTATTTAAATACGATTTACTTATATTATATATATTTATCTGCTGTTTTTATAGTATTATTTTTTTAGATTTATTTTTAAAACAGTAAATTCCTGTATATTTACAATTATAGATATTTTTTGTTTATTTCGCTTCATAAAAGGTTTATTTATTCATAAAAAATGCTATCAAGTAAAGTTCGATCCAATAACAAAAAACAATATAATTCATAATTAAATATGAATTCTTAAGTAAAAAACTGCTGCTTTGTTTTTAGAAAGTTCGCTAAAATCAAGCTAAGAAGTTATTGGAATCCATTTCATAATAAATAAATAGTTCAAATTACATCTTCAGTCTAATTTTTTTTGGAAGGGTGAGCACAAAAATAAAATAGACGTCTAATACACACCTTGCAGAATATCAAATACTCATTTAGTCAGCAAGCCGATACCCGTTATTTTGTTAACGGTGCAGTAGTAAACTTTAATATAAATTCACTGAGAATGAATATATTGGATTCCAATAGTTTTTATTAAATATAATTGTATGGGTAAAACTGATAGAAAATTCCATAGGGATATTTTTTGGTAAATTAATTATTATTATAAAGAAAAAAATTCCGGCTGAATTACATTTTTTATTTTATTTTTTATAGGGGGTACATTTATATTTAATACAATATAAAAATTATATAAAATTTTAAATAAAAATATGTTGAAATAAATTGAAATGTCAATTTCTGTATTGAGTTTGTTTGGTTAAAAATATAAATTATTTTATTATTTAGAAAGATTTTTAAATATACAAATTAGAGTTAAAATATAAATATTTCTTAGTGCTTTGTAAACAATTTCGTTTGATTCACGGAATTAAATTCTCAAATGTATAGTAATTTAGAGTTTAATTTATATTTTCAAAACATATTTTTTTAAAAATATTTTAGTAGGGAAGGATTTCAAATATCATTCCAAAGAATAGCAGATTTCCGTAAAAAAAATATTTTAATACCGAAAATTATCAATAGGAAGAAATTTGACACTTTCCGAGTTGAAAAGTGTATTATATATGAAAAACAATTATGCGATATATAAAAAAACTAATTTAGTGATTAAACTTAAAAAAATAAACAAATATTCATCAGCATCAGGACTCACATAGGATGCAATAATAGCAATAATAACTAAAATAATTTTTAAATAAATCATCTAAATATTTTAAATGTATAAAACTTTTAACAAAAGTTATAACTGCTTCCAAACATTGCTTTCTTTATGGCAACCAAAGCTTAATTAAAGTATAAGTATGTTAGGCTAAAATAATGTTTTATAATGCCAATACAGCTGAATGTGAAATAATCAAACAATTGACATCGCCCAATAATTTATAACTATCCGTATAAAGAGTGAGAAGATATTTTTTTCAATAATATTATATATTCTGGAATAACAATATCGAAAGAATTTACTAACTTATCCCGAAAATATAACACGTTCTCAATATATAATATAAACGCTGAAGCCCACAATAAAAAGTTCAACACACGTACTCAAAAAACACTCCTTAAAAGGGGGTTTATGTCATACAGCATCCATCAACTGCAGGTAAGCCTGTGGATATGGGGAGTACGACCATGACACCATCCTTTGGAATTACAGGGGGAAATCTCCTAAGATGTGAACGAAACAAAAATGTCGAAAGGGAATCTTATCTCGAGTGAAATGTGTCAGCGAAATCTGAAATAAAGTTTATCTTATATGTTATTTTATGTTTCTATTTTTTATGAAATATAAGATAGAAGTTTCTTGTGAGGAGTCAGTGATGTATATGATGAAAATATTAAAAGATACGTTTTAGGTCCTGTTGTGTCATTAACTACTAACTGCAGATGTCTAATTTAAAAAAAAATTCAGTGATATATTATTTTTGTGCAGAAGTTATATTTCATTTTGAATTGTTTAACTTCAGTTTTTAAAAAGGGAATGTTTATGTCTCTTCAAATGTTATAATATTATTAAAGATACCGTGGAATCTGGTGAATAGATGCAGTTTTGTGGAAAGAGTTTATACGGCTTATAGCAATTAACCTGTAGAATGCAAAAAATATTAAAAAATACTATTTAATCTCTGTCATTCGAAGATCAAATTAATTCACCATTGGACTAAAAATGGCCCAAACTGTGACGTCAGAGGTAGTTTATATACACAACTGTTAAAGTGTCTTCCCGACATCACTGATATTAGGGGACCTTATTTACAACACATGTTTGCCATATACGTTTCTGGATTTTTAGCTCGACTTCACCCAAACTCATATTTTTGAGAATCTGTAAGTATTTTTTAATAATAATTTTTCGTAAATTCATAATTAACTTTTCATTATATTTAGTCATTTTTTCATGTGAATAGAAGCATTGTTTTTGTTTATCTAAGGTAACTAATTTAATGTGCTAAACAAGTAAACACTTAAAATTATATTTTAATCAGTCATGTTCTCTTGTTCCAACGTTGTTTCATCTTGTTAAAATATTTTTAAGAATAAAATGTATTAACAAATGAGTGTATCAGTAAATGAACCATCAAATAACAAGTTGTTTCTTGCAATATTATATTTTGCCTTGGAACATCAATGATTATTCAAATAAAATACATTAATTACTACTTATGGAAGTAAAAAATCATATGTACACTTTGCATTAAATTACAACAAATATAAACTTTTGAAATAAAGAACGTTATATATTTTTTTAAATATGCTCCAAAAAAAGATAAGTTGCCCTGCCTGTGGCCTAATCCCTGAACGAGGGGAGACAATGTCGCTCTGGAAGGCAGGACAAAGAATTGTCAATTCATTGTGGAAGGACGATTTGACTTACAATAAGAGGCGTGTAACTGTCTGAAGGAGGGATCGTTGACAATTTTTACTCAAAGCAGGTAGATTCGCAAATAGGGGTAGAGTCACACGAGGGGTTAAAAAACCGAAAATCCTTGCTAAAGACAATATGTGTAAACCTTTAGTCAAGTGTCACATCTCAGAAACCATGTAATTACTTGCTCCGCAGCAAGCATCTTACATTGTTAAAAATTATTACGAACTTGCACCAAAATTTGATATTCATTTAGCTGCAACCAACTTTTGGTGTTTGGCTTCACCATTTTATGGTGTGACGTTGTTCCATTTAGTGGTGAAACGTTGCACCAAAACTCATAACATTGCATAAAACTCAAAATTCGAGTTTTTTTTAGTATTTTAGTAGTAGTATTTTTGTAGCAAATATGGCAACCCTCCGATTGCAAATTTTTACTTTTCTTTGTAAATGTCACCGATCGGGCTCGAACTAGAAATCCTCTGATTCATAGCTGAACGCCATTATCCATTGTGCCACGCAGGTCTCTGTTCGTCGTTTTCTGTCTTGAAAGGTTGACTTGTTGATGTAGCGACATCGAAAATTTCGATTGCAGTTAAAGAGACTGAACCAATTTTTGGTGAAACCTACACTTTTTTCCGATAAAGGATTTTTATTTCAATCCAGATTTCACCATAATATGGTGTAAATTTCTGCAGAGCGCCTAGATATTGTACAACGTTGAATTGAAATTTTTAACAGTGTACTTCAGACATCACATGTTTTAAAAATTCGCCCCCCCCCCAGCAGTCAAAATTGTCTCAAACCCCCTGTAAAATCTATAGGACACATGCTGTCCCAGCCCACACGTAAAGTCTAAAACAGACCGACATTTCAATTGCGAGCCCAACACCAAAAGCATAAAAACTAAGTAAATCGACCCATTTACAGAACCATTTTCCAACATATTTCATCCCAACGAAACAAAAATAAACAGTCACTTTTATCTTCCGAGCCAATTCCCTAAACAACAATTTCCCAGTCACATACATCAGCATAACAACCAGAATCAATAAGAATAAACAAACAACCCGTTCCCCATCGTCTGCTGTTTTAAACAGACGCTCGGGATGCGTGCGTTCTAAAACCGATTCTTACGAAACCAGAACCATTTTTCTCCATAATCGGAGAGAATCCTTGGTTCTTAGAACCCATCTCAAATGACCGGTCGTCTCTCCTGTCCTCCGGGGACGTGTCATTCCTCAGAATCAGTTTCACGCTCCGCGGACTGGAAAATGGGAACTCTGCTGCACCTGCGGCGTTTGTTTTACGATGCTCTAAGAGGTTGTAAATAGATTATTGGACGCTTTTACACGTGATGGTAATTAATTTAACGTAAGGTTACGTACTGGGTAAGGTTGTTTAACACATTGGTTGCCATAGAATCTTTTATAAAACGATTTTTTTTGGGGGGGGGGTTGATTAATTGACGTCGCACAAGAGATGCACATTGGGATGTTGGCGACGGTTCGGGGTATATCAATTTTGAAGAAGACACATACTTGTAAATGAGTACAATGGGTAAAGATGAATAAAAAGAACAGATGCTACTCTACATAGGCTGTCTTCATAAATCGCTTTCAATAAATATCGACAATTACAACCAAAGTTAAGCTGAAGAAAAATCGTGATCGGAGGGTTATCAGGTAAGCTTCTAAATTACAAATGTCTTCTAAGAATATCCTCAGTTTATACAGACGTGTACGTTAAGTCTGATCATGATCCAATGTCCTGATGACTATTGAGGCTGCGCCTGGTGTCATATCAGGTGTTATCCCCGTATCTGACCATGTTTAAAAAAAACGTGGCAGTGTTCCCGGTTGGTAAGGTTTGGTTTTGTTAATTACGTCGCACTAGAGCTGCACAGTAAGCTATTGGCGACGATTCGGAGCCTATCTCGAAGGAAAGACCCGGGAACGATGCCTCGTATTTTTTAACAATGGTCAAATGACGAGGATAAAACCTGAGCTGGCACCCGACGCAACATCAATAGGTGTCAGGATATTGGACCCCGTTAAGATTTATCGCGCACCATTATAATTTGTTGGATGTTATGTACGACTTTCTAGTATTTTTGTAGCAAAGCTAGCAACCCTCCGATCTAAACATCATTAACTTTTTAGTTTTCTTTATCAAGTCCATCGCAAGCATTCGAACCAGCAGTCCTACGATTACTAGCTGAACGTCTTTATCCACTGGGCAAATGAAAGCCCATAAAACGATTGTTTCTTTTCAGAATTTGTCTTTTAGGATATATATATATATATATATATATATATATATATTAATTATTATTGAGTGCATTACTGCAAACAAAATTAAAAAGTATTTTTATGTGCAGCCATCACATTCTTCGACAAAAGAGTATATATATGTGACTTCAAACCAGAACGATCAATGTCAAGTTTATAATTAAAATTGAAAATACTATATATAGTTTGAATTAATCGGTTTTAAACTTCAAAATTAAAAAAAAAAAAAATATCGTCAGTTTCTCTAGCCCTTCAAATCAAACAATTCCATAATTTCCATAACATGGTAACGAAGCTGAGCCTCGAACTTTGAAGTAATTTTTCTAAAAAAAAAGTAAATTATGATATAGGTCCAAGCTACATATATTACATTACTTTCAAATAATATTCTCAGGCAAATTCACAGCAATGTAAAAATTCAGCATTATTCGCTGTACATAGAGAATTGCATATGAAACGTGACTCAGAGCGCTGAAGGATAGTTCAAATATAAGTTTGACTTGGTCACTAATAACCCTTCACACCACTTCTGAAGTAGTCAAATGCTTAAAACCAGTAAACAAGATACCTACCATTATCTATTCTATTTTTCTAAAACCATAAATGTACATAGTACTTTTGGTTATGAAAAATAGCATATTTCGTCATGTTTTAAGATTTGTGTATTAAATATAATACGTATATTTCTTTTGTTTGCAAAATATTTTTTAGTAAATAATTTTCAAATAATTTATATGTACTGTAATTTTTGTACTGTAAAAAACAAAATTTCTCATGTATTACCTTTAATAGCTACTTCATGAAAGTTAGTCGCCAATAGCCCACTGTGCAGCTCTAGTGCGACGTTGATTAACAAAACCAATCATGAAAGTTAATTATCGTTATGAAATGAGTAATAAATAAGTACAGTAGGAAAGAGTTTGCAAAACAGTTTTACAAGAAAAACCTTTACGACGAAAAATATTAAAAAAATATTTTTTATGCAAATCTAACTAGCCGAAATAATTATATGTATAATTAGGCCATTTCTAAATTAGGGCTCTGCAATGTATCAAAATTAGTTCATTAAATTATTTCCTTAATTTAAATAAAAATATAGATTATGTGTTTAAAGAAATAATTAGGATAATTATTTTAAAAGCATTTGTGATCTTGAAACATAACAAAAAGAAAGCTTAAAATCCAGTTTTTAAAAACAAAATACCTTTTACGTAGATGATTACGATTACAAAAACTTATGTTATTTAAAACCAATTAATGCAATTAAAAATACTAATAATAAAAACATTTTTTTTGTAAAAATGCGAGTAAAACTAAAGTTTGTTTGCAATTCATTGAGAGAAAATCCTTTTCTTGTGCATTTGGGCGTAATATTTAAATTTATTTTTGATAGCCCTAAGATATTTTTAATGTACTTCTAAATAAAAAAAAATTACAATATTTATCATTTTGTATTAGGTAACGTCCCATTGTCTTTTTCCTATTATGTAAATCCCCGTTTAAACAGATTTTTTTTTAAAAGTAGAATAAGAGTAAATGAATCGGAAAATGTCCTTTTAAAAGCCTTGTCGTTATTTTTCATTCTCCAAAACTAAATAAAAGTATTATTTATAAATGCAATGGGAGTGTTTTAAAAGAGTATTTGTTTTAAACTTTAAAAATTAAAATATCTCTTATGTTTGATCATTTATTCTTTTAAGTATATTCTAAAACTGTACATTAATTTTCTGCGTTTTTATTCGTTTGAATTATTTTTCAATTATAGTAAATAACGGAATGTAAATATGCTCCTTTCAATTGCAGCAATTGCTTTGTTTATGTTTTTTTTTTACTTTTTTCTAATAGAGTCTGCGTTCTAAAAATGAGGGAGGAAATACAATATCATTACAATTGTTTGAATGGTACAATCATTATTTTAAAGAAATATTTGATGTTGAAATGAAAGAATGAGATTGATGAGAAATGCGATAAGTTGGAATTTTAAAGAGGCAGTCTCTCAAATTTATAAAGATTTAAAAATGCAATTGATGCATCTCTATTGATGCACAACACTAAATTGGCAATTTAGATCATTTCTATCAAAATAGATACTGCTTTGCTCAATTACATATATTATCAATATACAATATTATAGATATTGTCAATATCTATTATTATAAATATGCCCAATATAATTTATAATATATATTATGGTGAATATTGTCCATTTCTTTATAAATTATTATTGGTCACATATATTATTATGAATATCGTACATAATGGTTATCATAGAGATGCTGCTAGTATCTAATTATTATATGATAACTAAATAATCTAAATTATTTCAATAATGGGCGATTCGTGTCTAAAGAAATTATTCCTTAATTTTGACGTTCATGAAACTTTTATGAAAATTGAACAGACGTGCACTTTACGACTATAAATAAATATTTATAAATATATATTTATACTTATAATATAGATTTATGATTATAAATATATATTTTTATTAATAATTATGGGTTTATGACTCTAAATCTAGATTATTGACTATATATGTAGATTTATGACTTTAAATCTAGATTATTGACTATATATGTAGATTTATGACAATAAATATAGATTTTTGACTAAAAATATAAATTTATGACTACAAATATATTTATGACTATAAATATATATTTTTAACTATAAACGTAGATTTATGAATATAAATATAGATTTTTGACTATTGATATAGATTTATCACTATTGATATATATATTTATAACTATAAATACCGATTTATAACTGTAAATATCTATTTATGACTATACGTACATATATAGATTTAGGACAATAAATATGTATTTATGACTATACATATAGATTGCTGACTATAAATGTAGATTTATGAATATAAATATAGATTTATGAATATGAATATAGATTTATGAATATAAATATAGATTTATGAATATAAATATAGATTTTTGATTATAAATATAGATTTATGAATATAAACATAGATTTATGAATATAAATATAGATTTTTGATTATAAATATGCATTAATTTTAATACAATTTTTACAACGTAAATAAATGTAATATAAAAAAATATATCAAATAATCAAGCTCAAAATACCTTCAAATATTTATAAATTTATTGACAAGGAAAATGCATCGACATTACCATGGCATCAACCAAATAAAAAAATAGTTAAATAGCTATTATATGTCCCCTTAAATATGATTTTATGAATAATATATGTTCTGCTGTTATACATTTTTTCAACTATCTATTATGTATAGGAGTTAATAGAATGCCTGTTAACTCCGGAATGTATTGGCATTCTTCTTGATGAAAGACTTATTCCTTACTATCACAAAAAAACCTCATCTTGTTCCGTACAAGAATTTATTATCCTGTTCGTAGAAGCAATTCTTCACAATAAATCACCGGCCTCTGCACAGTTCCCCGCGCCGTGTGCGTGTCTTGGTCGGATCTATTTGCGAGGAGTTCCTGAGAATTTAACTAATGTTCAGTCGGACTTATTTTGATTCGTTTAATATTCATATAGAACATACTGATCCATTTTGAACCTTTTCAGCGATGTTTTTGCACTTTCCTTTGAGTCTGTAACGAATTTGTTATGTTTTGCGGATAGGTAGGGTCCTTGAGTCTACAAATTCTGTGATTCTATATGTTTTTGTTGAATATAATTTTAGTTGCGAATCTGTATTATGTATCTTACGAAATTAGGTTGTGTAAGATATTGTGACATAACTATTTCGAATTTAAAATTTTTATTAGTATAGAAAAAAGTGAGTAACTTTTAAAAATCGCCGTCAAAATTTATAATAGGGACATTTAATAGAATGTAGGCAGTTAAGGGCAAAGTATATGATTATTTTCTTTTTTAAGTAGAATTGTAAATATAAAATAATTATCTCAATTTCATAACTTTTGAAGGAAAGTTATAAAAAGAATATCATTTTATTTTTAAAAAGTTTTAAAAAGAATATCATTTTATAAATAAATGTTTTTGCGACCAATTAATGGCATTTTTTACTACAAATTTTACATTATTTTATATATAAATATTGAACATTCTTAATTTAAGATAACAATAGTCATATTAAAATTTTAACCATACATAAAATCCAGACATGGTTTGGGAGATATATCTCCCTGCATCAGCGCAGTAAAATGTGTGCACAGAAAAATGAAAGTAAACCCAGAATTGAAAGTGTTGATGAAGAACAAAAACTATCTCAATCGATTGGAGGAGTTAACTATTGAGTGCTAACAAGCGGGGAATTCTGGAACAGCAAAAGTCTCATTGACAATCGAATCAATAATGTTAAAAATGTTAAACGCCTCCAGAAAGTTAACCATAGAAATATTTTATTACTGTTCATTTACTATATAATGTTATCAGAGTTTTATCTTTATAATTAAAAAAAATTATCTTTAAATTGATTGCTTCTATTTTATAAAAGTTTAGTTATACTTTCGTTAGAAGCTTTTAATTTATATTTCATTCCACTTCCACACAATGTCCGTAACTTCATATGTTTCTGGGAATGTCTTCTTGATTGTTTACGTTTGAGTTTTTACTCAAAGATAATTATTTAAAAGGAATACCCATTATGTAAATTTTACCCCATTGCACATTATAAATCGTTTTCGAATAATTCCGAATCGGTTACAAGGGAATCCATTATTTTTCATTGAAAAATCATTTAAAGTCTTTTTCTTCTAATTGGGGTATTAGTTTGCTGGCTTAAACAGTTTCTGCTATAAACTTTTGAATTGTTTCTGTTATTTTAATTTACCCCCATTAAATACCATGCATTTTTTAACAGATTTAAATGTTCTGTCATTATAGTTGAAATGTTTGCCCATTTTTATCCGATCTGATTTTACGGGCCATAACTCCCTCTAATCCTAAAAATGAGACATGGTTTAGTAGGCAACTGTTTCCAAGTGGAACTAAGTTTGCAAATATCATTATAATTTTTTTTCTATGCAAGTGTTTAAAGCATATTAAAACAATGAAATGTTTAAACACTTAAAATAAATATAACTTTTTTTATATAAATGAAAAAATTACAAAACAGTGACATTTCATATTTTTTTATATAAGTCAAGAAGATAATTTCTTTAAAAATGTAATTTTGCATTTTTAGTTTGGTTTTTTGGTTTGATTTTTGTGAATTAACTTTGCACTAGAGCTGCACAGTGGGCTATTGGCGACGGTTCGAGGTCAATCTCGAAGGAAAGACCCGGGAACACATACACATTCACACACACATTCATACATACACCTCGTTATTTTAGAACCATGGTCAGATGACGAGGACATACCTGAACTGGCACCCAACTCCCTCAATAGACGTCAGGACTTTGGACCCCGATCAGATTTATCGTGCACCAGTCCCGTATACACGCCAGTATAATTTGTTGGATATTCTGGACGACTTTCTAGTATTTTTGTAGCGAGGCTGGCAACCCTCCGATCCCAAGATCACTACTTTTTTACTTTTCTAGGTCAAGTCCATTTCACGGATTCGAACCACCAATCCTCTGATTAGTAGCTGAACGCCTTACCAACTGAGCAACTGGGGCTCCTTTGCATTTTTAGAAACAAAGAAATGTATTTAACAAACTTTCTTTACAGAGTTTCGTTATTTGCAAAAAAAAAAATGCTTTTGAAAAGAAACTGAAAAAAGTCACTAAATAGTCTGGTCCAACTAATTTTTTAAAAAACATTATAATAACTATAATCAATATATATTGCTAATCTCTCTTAAGACAAATTAAAGTGATATGTTTGCAACTACACTGTAACAAATTTGGAAGAGTTTCCTCAAATGGATCTGAACTTATAATATCAATTTAAACATAAAAAACATAAAAAACATCAAACATAAAAAAAGTCATCACTATGAAAAATGAGTTCAAAGTTACGCATTCAGACAATTTTGTACTGAAGCTTAATATTGATTCTCAAAAAAAAAATTGTACTTAACATAGAAATATAAGTTTTGTGTTGTTAGATTCAAAAGAAAATAAACTATTTTTTAAACTTATAAAATATTTTGGGATATTTTTGATGATTATGTGTTCCATACTACTTTAAATCTAAAAAAAATGCAATAAATTATATATTTTTGAAATATAAAGTATATTTTTATTTTTAAATATTAAAAAGCAAAATTTTGAACGTTTAACATCCAATAAATTTTTATTTTATAATTTTGTTATAAAACTTGTTTATATTTTTTATTACTGCCATATGATTTCTCGACATAGATTGAACATTTCTGTAAAATTAAAATTTTGTCACTAATTACTCGCAATAAAAAAACATAGGATACTTTTTATGTTCAGAATTAATTTACAAATACAATGAAACATAACAAAGATAAATACAGTGAAATATAACAAAGTTGCTTATATTTATGGTATTACAATAACACAATATACATTTTTACAATGTTACAAAAGCAATTGAATGACTCTAAAATAAATGACAAGAACTAGTCATCTATCTTATTTTAATGTCAAAATATTCTTTCTTAATCTCAGCTATTGAATTACATTCTATCTTCAGCATCTTATCTAGAGTATTATTGCTGTCATAGATGAAAAGGGAACCATCGATTAACAATAACCTTTCCCATATCGTTGACATTTTGTCAGTTTGGCGTCTTATGCCCGGTCTTTGGGAGGATTAATTGCGCCAAAGAAGGAAATGGGAATCTCGAAAGCGACGGAATAACTCGCCAACACTTAGAATCGATCTGCATACCTCGACATTGCCAGGGCCCTAACCAGGGACCTTCAGATGATTAGTATGATATATGGTCTATCATAGTGTGGGAAAAAAAATCCTTGATATTTGGATGATTGCGTTATAAGGAATGAGCTATTTATGTCACATGCTATGCATTGTTGAAAATAGATAATCAGAAATAAGTAAAATGTACTTATTTTTGGGTACGTCCGATGCTTATCATGGCTTTGAATACTATAAGCTTCTATTTTGAATAAGATGTGTACTAAAAAAATGAGTACTAAAAATGAGCAAAAATGAATAAACAGAGCAGATGCTTGCATAGGCTACATAGGCTGCATTTACAAATTCCTTTCAATAAATATCAACAATTACAACTAAGACTTGTCGGAAATCTAACTCAAATCCTCGGGCACCGCAGTTCAGGGACTTTTCCGTTAAATTACCAGGGCGACTTAAAGAAGTTCTAAACAGAAGAAATGTTAAAAACATGTGTAAAAAGAATAAAAAGTAAGATAATTGAATTGTAATAACTCAATTTTCATTTAAGCAATCGACATCAAATAATGTGGAAAACCATCTTCAAAACAACTATTTTAAGTTTGTCAGTTGCTTTGTTAAGTTGACTTTAAAAAGAGTGGATATCACAATATTAAATCAGACTGCTCATTTTCGAGAAAGTACTTTTATTGTATGATTTTTATTCAAATTAAAATAAATTATTTTTAAAAAGTATTTTTATATTTTACATTTTATTTAACTAACTTTTAATGTTGAAGACTGATCTTAAATTTAATGAAAATACTACGAACTGAAATGATTTGTTAGTAATTTTCCTGTATTTATTCGATATAAGCACGTAGTTATATGCTTTTCGAATAAAAAATTGAGCCTTTATGATTTGAACATTTTAATACGTTATTTACTTTCTAAAATATCCAACAAAACAAAAACATAAAATGTCAAATACAAAAATCATTCTAGTGTAATAATCGAATCTTACAAGTTGAGAATAAATATCCTATCATACACACCTGCAATACATTTATTCATTTTCGTTTCATTCGCCATTTTTTAGCATTAAGCAACATCCAACTCTCCGCCAACTTAAACTCAAGTAGAAGCTGCTCCAGTAAACTCAGGTAAAACAAATACGTAGATGGGATTTGATTTCCCGTCCTACACTCCATAAACTTTCCATTCTCTGTCTTTTATGTTCGTGTATTTGGATTTGAGATTGCTCAAAAACTGCAACCGAACAAGAATATAAAAGGATTCTCCATTCCTCTGGCGTAAAACTGTCAGAAACAACCTAAGATGAGCTCGCATGATAGGAAACGCTAGTGGGGCTAAGGAAAGACACATGCTTGGGTTGTTCGTACGAGTTTTATTTGTGCTTTCCTTTTCCCAAGTTTCTCTGCTTTTTAAAGTCTTGCTTTTGCATTTTTTTTCACTAAAAATGTTTTGAAATAAGTTAAGCTAGGTCTGTTGAAGCGAGTTTAGAAATAAATTACGTTGGATAGAAAATTATTTACGACAGGCTTGTCATAAGTTGTATTTTCAGTTTTCTTGAGCATGACATATAAGTTAATTTGTAGCAAGATCAGGGATTGGTGTTTTTATGATGTTTATTTTATGACATGAATATGTCTTTATAATATGTACGGTGTATCGGCAGAAACTTGTGCGGCATAAAATGTTGATATTTCAAGGTTCTGTAACGCTATGTACTTTTTGGCTTTTACTCGGAATCGATCCAATGGACTTCTGCTTGCTACGCAGATACTCTACCAGTCAGGCTAAAGTGATCACTAAAGCCCAAGGTACTCCACTCAGTGAGTCGGACGTAGGCACGAATGATTGAAATTTACGTGAAGCTTTATCACGTGGGCAGTGTTTGATGCCGTGAAGTGTTATCACGTGAGCAGTAGTTGAAGTTGTGGTGATTGATTCGATGTGGTATCACAAATATGTTTGTTTGAAGGTTGTATTAATCTGCCCCAATATCGCTATATCTAAGCACTTTTTGACTTTTACTCGGGATCGATCCGAAGAACTTCTGCTTGCTATGCCGATATTCTACCAGGCTAAAGTGATCACTCAAGCTCAAGTAGGAGTATTGAGTATATGAAGTGCCCCCACAGTAGCATAACTCCATGGGAAATCAGAATAAGATAATAAATGTCCAACCATCATGCCACCAGGATGGTTATTAACCCACTGCTTCCTTTGGCTGCTGTACCACGTATTTGGCTTGTTTATCCGCTGTAACTTTATTTCTAATGGACGAATTGTGGTGAGTACGTGCTTAAATTGCAGAGAACGTCGTGTTCGACAATTCCTTTTGACTACCCAGCAAAAAAAGTCAGCATAAAACCTTCGTAAATTTTTTGAAATTGAAGGTTTTATGCAGGAAAACTGCAGTTTTTTTGAAGATCTATAAAATTAAAGGTTTTTGTTTCAATATCCTTCATAAAAACTGTAAAAAAAACCTTCATAAAACCTGTAAAAACCTTCATAAAAACTATAAAAAAAACTTCATAAAAACTGTAAAAAAAAACTTCATAAAAACTGTACAAAACCTTCATAAAAACTGTAAAAAACCTCCATAAAAACCTGCAAAACACCTTTAATTTTTAATCATGAATGGAAAATGCAGATATTTTAAAGGTTTTATGCAGAAAAATTAAAAACTGTAGTTTTTTGTTTCAATATCCTTTATAAAACCTTCAAAAAACCTTTAATTTGACAATTTTGATGAAGGTTTCATGCTGACTTTTTTTGCTGGGTAGTTGACAGTTTAAATTATGTGGAGTGGAATATGACAATATGTATAAGATTTTACTGTGAAGCCAATATATCAAGTACAATTACGGTATAGAAAAATTTAAAACACTGAAAAAGAGCAATTCAAGACAAAAAAAATTATATGAAAAATGATACGTTAACGCGGTCACTGTTTTAACACCTGAGCTAAAAGAATAACAAACTCTGGATCGAGGACTAAGCGTGCATGCATGACCACTGTACATCTTTTTGAGCGAAGGTAGAAAAAATAGTTCTTCCGCTTATTTTCCGTATATTTAAAAACGTATTTCTGGATTTCAAAAATATGTTAAATGTTATATACTAAATATATTGACATACTCTCTAATTTACAAGAAAAAGAAAACAAAAAGCACCGAAAGAAACAGTTTTAAATAGTTCTGTGACGTCATGTGAGACTCCCGCAAAGCGAAGGACGAATGTTTTCTCAACCTTTCTTCCGAATTGTATGCATCCGCGAGGCACGGTAAAGTACATTGTCTCTCAATAAGAGAATTCACTCCAGTGTTTATTATTATATTAGCTCAGTGATTTTAATTCTATCTTTCGGTATTTTTTGTCTGTTTATAAATTAGTTTGTTACGTAGTATCACCAAACGGGTTGTTCGATTTTCTATGAAGTCATTAAAAACAAAGTATTTGTTTTTTTAAATATTCAATTTTTGGTCGAGAGGTCTATTATTTGAGGTCTATTTTAATACAAAACGTGTGTTTTCTTATTTTCACTTGCTTAGTTGGAGTGATTTGGACATTGAAACGTTGTCCATATATTTTACAAATATCAACATGTTAAATAATCATATTTAATCACAATATTTATTATTTAAATCTACTATCTGATTTAATTGAGGTCTATTTTGATACAAGACGTGTTTTTCTTATTTTCACTTGCTTAGTTGGAGTGATTTGGACATTGAAACGTTGTCCATATATTTTACAAATATCAACATGTTAAATAATCATATTTAATCACAATATTTATTATTTAAATCTACTATCTGATTTAATTGAGGTCTATTTTGATACAAGACGTGTTTTTCTTATTTTCACTTGCTTAGTTGGAGTGATTTGGACATTGAAACGTTGTCCATATATTTTACAAATATCAACATGTTAAATAATCATATTTAATCACTATATTTATTATTTATATCTACTATCTGATTTAATTGAGGTCTATTTTGATACAAGACGTGTTTTTCTTATTTTCACTTGCTTAGTTGGAGTGATTTGGACATTGAAACGTTGTCCATATATTTTACAAATATCAACATGTTAAATAATCATATTTAATCACAATATTTATTATTTAAATCTACTATCTGATTTAATTGAGGTCTATTTTGATACAAGACGTGTTTTTCTTATTTTCACTTGCTTAGTTGGAGTGATTTGGACATTGAAACGTTGTCCATATATTTTACAAATATCAACATGTTAAATAATCATATTTAATCACTATATTTATTATTTATATCTACTATCTGATTTAATTGAGGTCTATTTTGATACAAGACGTGTTTTTCTTATTTTCACTTGCTTAGTTGGAGTGATTTGGACATTGAAACGTTGTCCATATATTTTACAAATATCAACATGTTAAATAATCATATTTAATCACAATATTTATTATTTAAATCTACTATCTGATTTAATTGAGGTCTATTTTGATACAAGACGTGTTTTTCTTATTTTCACTTGCTTAGTTGGAGTGATTTGGACATTGAAACGTTGTCCATATATTTTACAAATATCAACATGTTAAATAATCATATTTAATCACAATATTTATTATTTAAATCTACTATCTGATTTAATTGAGGTCTATTTTGATACAAGACGTGTTTTTCTTATTTTCACTTGCTTAGTTGGAGTGATTTGGACATTGAAACGTTGTCCATATATTTTACAAATATCAACATGTTAAATAATCATATTTAATCACAATATTTATTATTTAAATCTACTATCTGATTTAATTGAGGTCTATTTTGATACAAGACGTGTTTTTCTTATTTTCACTTGCTTAGTTGGAGTGATTTGGACATTGAAACGTTGTCCATATATTTTACAAATATCAACATGTTAAATAATCATATTTAATCACAATATTTATTATTTAAATCTACTATCTGATTTAATTGAGGTCTATTTTGATACAAGACGTGTTTTTCTTATTTTCACTTGCTTAGTTGCAGTGATTTGGACATTGAAAAGTTGTCCATATATTTTACAAATATCAACATGTTAAATAATCATATTTAAACACAATATTTATTATTTAAATCTACTATCCGATTTAATTGAGGTCTATTTTGATACAAGACGTGTTTTTTCTTATTTTCACTTGCTTAGTTGGAGTGATTTGGACATTGAAACGTTGTCCATATATTTTACAACTATCAACACGTTAACAAATCATATTTAAAAACAATATTTATTATTTAAGTTGATTTTTGAACCTGCCTTTTAAAAATATGAATAAATGAAAAATACAGAATACGTTTAATATCTCAATTCCTAAAAACTGTACAAACACGAAGGTATGAAATAGAAATTTTACATGTACCTGTTAAATGGAATATATTTCACTTTATTTACATGCAGCATAAATTTCGTGCAGTTCCATTGACTCGGATTCGCAAATATGAGTTTGAAAATGTCAATATAAGAATTTCCCATTCTAAACTGAAAGGAATTTGCGGAATAAAAAGACCGAAAGAAATGTTTGTATAATACAATATTCAGTAGGTCTTGAGTGCTTTTTAATGTAAAAGGGCGAAAATATTTTATTCACGAAGAAAATAGCATTTTATAAAGAAAATTTAACAAACAATTCTTTGAATTTCAATAAAAAATGTCAACGTCTTGAACAAACGAACATTCTTTTTTGAAAATATTAATTATGTATAAGATTTATAACCTCTATAAACATACTTTATATATTAATTATATATAATAAAAAATACTCTTCTATAATTTTAACCTTTTGACCTTCAAGCGATGTTTGCTATTGTAATGTTGTTTTTACTCCTTGAATATTTAAATAACTTTTCCTGGACATGCTATATTATTTAATATTTACTATTTAATATTATTTAAAAAAAATTAAATGTGAAAGAAAATAGCTTTCAAGTTGTACCTAAAACATTTCAATTAAAAAAATAGTATAAAATAAAGTATTTTTATTAACATAAAAATTGTGAGTATGACTAGAAAAAGATTACCCTTAGTGTCAGGGAAAATTTTTGTTGTTGTCTTTTTGTAAATTTCTCGTCTTTAAAGATATCTAAATAGTAGTTTGTTAATCAATGAAATGCGTTGATATGCGTCCTATATTTGTTTATTTTCGAGAATGATATATGTATTTTTAATTTTTTTTTCTGCAGTAATTAAATCTATCTCCTATAGGATCGGTTGATTTTAAAACGGGACTTTTGACATAGTTATCGCAAAAAGAATTTCGCTTTGAAAATAAACCGATTCATATGGCTTGCCAACTGATATATAATTGTTAAAAGAAACCTTATATCTACATATTATTTTACAAACAAATACCATTTTAATCAGCTCTCCTGCAAAATAGTAAACAAAGGAATAATGTTATTTACCTTTATGATACAGATATATTAAATATCCTCCAAACAAAATAAAATAATTGACGGAAGCAACTTTTCGTTTCCCTTATATGAATGGATATTCCCTAGTATTCCCTAGAATCTAATTAAGTTAAAGATTCCAAGTGACGCGTATTAATGAATCACAAATGCTCGAAGATAATTAAAATATCATTCCTGATCGTTTACTAGAAAAGCCAATTGATTACCTCTATTATTTTAAGAAACTGGATTTCTTGAAGAAAAGCAGAATAGTTAGGAAATTAGCGAATTTATACAGTCTCACAAGAGCTATGCATGAGGCATTCTAAAAATTATAAGATTTTTTTGTAAAAGTGTGGAATTTTCTTTTACTTTTTTTTCGTTAAGAGTGGTATTATATAATTATTTGGTACTTTTCCATTTCGCCCTAATTCGTACTTTTCCATTTCGCCTGCGATAAAGTCGCCAAACATGATACAACAGACGCCAAACAGAATATTCCTTCAATATATATAAATTATAAAAAACTTTACAAAATATACTTAAACTATATAAACTATAATAATATACTTAAACTATATAAACTATAATAATATACTTAAACTATATAAACTATAATAATATACTTAAACTATATAAACTATAATAATATACTTAAACTATATAAACTATAATAATATACTTAAACTATATAAACTATAATAATATACTTAAACTATATAAACTATAATAATATACTTAAACTATATAAACTATAATAATATACTTAAACTATATAAACTATAATAATATACTTAAACTATATAAACTATAATAATATACTTAAACAATATAAAAATTTCATAGAACTAACATTTATTAACCTTTTTTATATATACTGTGTGTTGTCGCCAAAGAAGTCTGCTTGGCGAGATTTGCGCAAGGCGAAACGGAAAAGTACGAATTATTTTTACTATTAATTTCATATTTATTTTTTATTTAATATTTATATGTGAACATCATAATGATCAATAGGTGTATAAATTAAATTTGTAATATTTCAGGGATTTTATTGTAAATATTTTACTTCTTATGAATGTTAAGATTCAGTGACTATAATGTCTAAAATTACTGGTGCTAGCATAAATACCTGTGCGATAATTATTGCATTATTTTTGTTTTGCTAACGCATTTTTTAATGAATTAACTTTTACCTTTATTCAGGTATATTTATAAAAAAAAAACTCTATTCAAGGTTTACACATAAATTCTATAAACAATAATAATTTATAAACTTTAAATCATCTTATATTTTTAATTCTGGTTCAAATTCAAAAGGGGGAAAAATACAACCGAAGTTGACTTTCAATCTATTGCGGTATCAATCTGGAAATCCAATCGACTTAGAATGAGATTTCGCTTTTTACCAACAAAGGACCAGAATAGTAGTGTACAAATAAAGGGAAATCTTTGTATTCGACTCAGCTATCAGTTTCCGTTTGACCAAGATATTGAGTCTTCTATTGTCAAGGTCTGTTTGCGATTGTATTCCCTTGTAAGTATTTCTTTGTTGACTGCAGTGGCCGAGGATTGAGCAAACACCAGTTATAATACATAGCGTTTACTCTAGAAGTATACAATATATTTCTACGCAAATTGTGGAGCACTTTGAATTTCAGCGAAAGTTTTAAGGTTTGTAGGGAGGGCAATTTAAATAAAATAGAAAATGTATCTATATGTTTTGAATAAAAGAAAGAGTGTGTGTGTTTGTGGTACGCAAAACACCATCTTCCACTGCTCGGACATGACTGAAAATTTATATATAGACACTACTCAACCTTTAATTGTGCATCTGAGGCTTGAAATTTTAAAATTCCATTTAGTTTTTAGTTTATAACTGATTTTAGAAGATATTTATTTTAAATGACCATTAAAAAAAGTACAAAACCCAACATTGTTGTAAAATTAATCATTGTAAAATTATGTTGTTGTAAAATTACATTGTTGTAAAATTACAGTGTTGTAAAATTACCGTATTTTATAATTACATTGTTGTAACATTACCGTATTTTAGAATTACATTGTTGTAAAATTACCGTATTTAAGAATTACATTGTTGTAAAATTACATTGTTGTAAAATTACCGTATTTAAGAATTACATTGTTGTAAAATTACCGTATTTAAGAATTACATTGTTGTAAAATTACCGTATTTAAGAATTACAATGTTGTAAAATTACCGAATTTAAGAATTACATCGTTGTAAAATTACCGTATTTAAGAATTACATTGTTGTAAAATTACATTGTTATAAAATTACGTTGTTGTAAAATTACATTGTTGTAAAATTACATTGTTATAAAATTACATTGTTTTAAACTTACATTGTTGTAAAATTACATTGTCGCAAAATCATATGATCTTAACAACAATGAAATACTTTAAAATAAATTCACATATATTTATTGTTTTATATAATCACAACAAAAATTGTTTGGGCGAAATAACTCTTTCTGACAATTATGCTTCAAGGAGGAAACTAACTGAAAAGCTAACTTTCGGAGGTGTACTCAGTAACGTCTAAACAACTGACCAGTTATTTTGCGTAACTAGACCATAAAATAAATTAGAAGGTATATACGGGGAGAGCTAGCCAATGGTTTAACATTTTTTAACGCGTGTGAAACCGAGGGTAACAGCTTGTCGTATAACATTTCATTTACTACCATGTAATATATATTTAATATTTGAGTTCCGATTGAAGATACGGAATTATAAACAGTATATGTTCATTCTATGAATTAGTATTTTTGCTTTTATATAGAATATAAGAAACTAAACCCTAGGTATACTAAAACTTAATTATCACATTCCTAACGGTAAGGATTAACGAAAACTAATTCGCGAAACATATCAGTCAAATATAGGGTTAGAATCTGGCACCTTTGCCATGATAGCATATATAAGTTATAAAACTTAATATGCTCATTTTCAAAAGTAGATATTTTATTTCTGTTTTTTAAAAAACCCGAATTATACAAAGGATTTACAACTCCGAATAATTCAATAGTAATCTCAAAATAGGAATAGCAGAGTAAAAATAAATCCGCTCTAATACCTTTCAAGAGTGTCAAAATAACGACATTAGAATCAATTTCTCCAATATTTTAATGTGATGTTTCTATCATAACCAGAACTAAAATCTTGATATATATATATATATATATATATATATATATATATATATATATATATATATATATATATATATATATATATATATATATATATATATATATATATATATATATATATATATATATATATATATATATATATATATATATATATATATATATATATATATATATATATATATATATATATATATATATATATATATATATATATATATATATATATATATATATATATAATGAGAATACGTCGTCCCAGACTCAAATGCTTAATAAAAATCCAATTCGAATGTCTCAGTGATTCACATTTGAAATGTGTGAGTAAATATACGGTCCAAATCAAAACGATCTCCAAACTGAAAGAAATCAAATTCCCAAAAGAGCTATTTTCACATTTAAGAATTTTTTTTTCCTTGAGGCAATTGGCTTAAAAGGTTTATAAAAAAAATGGCGGACTTCGAATTCTTTAGGTAATTTTAATGCCATTTTGATCATTGTTGATAAAGGCGCCATTGAAAGTTTTTGAATAGAGGTGAGTGCTTTTTCTGGTATATCAATTCTTTTTATATTTGAGAAAGAAAATTTTTGAGTTTTGGTTCTTTTCAAATGAAGTGTATTTTATGAAATGGTACGAGAATTACTTTATCGCTCTAAATTTAAAATTGAATCTTTGGTTGGGAAACGAAATATTGAATTTGAAGGTTTTTAAATTATATTTGATTCAATAGAGATTTTATATTGCTAGATAGATACTATTATAGAGGATACATATATGCTTAGCATATGGAATGTTTTAATTTGTTAATTCAAAAATGATTTAATTTAATACTTTCAGGATAATAATAATATGATCTTGTTTAATTCTTTAATAGGTGTGTGGATTCATGTTGCTAAGACTAAATGCAGAGTGGACATACATTCTTTGAGGAATTCCAGTGTTTGACTGTATAACTACGCCGTTCTTTTTGCCCAACTAATTTACGCTCACTCTAAATGTAAATTAATTTTTAAGCAAAAGGGTTATTTGTTTGACTAATGTATTCACAAAGCCATAGTTTTACATTTAAATCATATACTTAATACATATATTAAAACACCTATTCAGAATACATATTATTTTATTTATTACTTTCCTTTGTTTCTGAGTTTTCCTATAACTATGTTTCTCATACTAAAACGATAAGGACCTAATCGTATATTTTTGTTTGTTATTCTCGAGTTTTCACAAAAATACACATAGTTTTAAATTCATTAAAATAATCTAATTAAAAAAAATAATACACTCTAAAGCTCAAGGGAACTTTTGAAAGCAATCTCAACTATAATAATAATAATAATAATAATAATAATAATAATAATAATAATAATAATAATAATAATAATAAAAACTAACCAGTTTCATAAGTTGAAGTAGAAAGTTGAATGAATGAATGAATGAATGAATGAATGAATGAATGAATGAATAAATAAATAAATAAATAAATAAATAAATAAATAAATAAATAAATAAATAAATAAATAAATAAATAAATAAATAAATAAATAAATAAATAAATAAATAAATAAATAAATAAATAAATAAATAAATAAATAAAAAAAAATGCATCATCAAAATGTAATAAAATTGAAACATACCACCTATTAAAAAATTATCAATTTCATACATAAATTAACATCATTATAATAAGTATACCTATCCCAGTTCCTTTCCATATAAAAAACAACTTCCGATAAGGACCTGGATAGGTCCAATTTGTTACCCTCTCTCCTTGTACGACACTCGTAAGTAACTGTCCCAGCAAAATTGAGGATGGTCTCTAATCAAATCTCTCTTCTCCCCCAAGAAAATACTCATTAGTTAGGGACGGACGGGGACACTCCACCTTGTCCCTTCGGCCGTTAATAAGGGGTGATACGTGAGCGGGACACGATGCCACTCAATGGAGAAGTAACTTTTTTACTTCTGCAGACGAAAACGGACTTTTTGGGTCCGTAATGACCGCATGGATAGATGGATCCTGGGCTGACCGGCGGTCATTTGTTATTGTGGGTGGCTATTAATATCTAATTTTTAGCAAAGTGGAAGTGGTTGGTAGTTAAGAGAAGTGAAGTTAATAGGGTAATGATGTGGGTTTGTATTGTAATGATTATTGCTGTACGTGATAATAGATTTATTATACGTAAATATAACATTGGCATACGTGAAAATATTACTGATGTCTGCATCTGGTAAAAGTGATTCAAGATAGGTGATTAGTCTGACTTTAGAATGTCTTTGGAAATCTGTTATTAGAAGGATAATAATATAAAATAATATATTACATGATGATGTGTTAAATTCTCTTGCACATTTACTTTTTCAATTAATTCCTTCTAATCATATTCTTCCCTCTAATAATTTATGAATATGCTCTATTTCCGTTCCCAATGTAATACATTATTATCAATATCATTGTTATACGTTATTGTCAGTGTCACTGTAATGCATTACTTACATAATATTGTAATGTTTTATTTTCATTTTCATTGTAAGAATCTATTTTCATTTCCATTGTTATATGTTATTCCTATTTTTATTGCAATGTGTTATTGTTATTTTTATACTTATACTACTTATTGTTATACCCTATATTCAATGGTCCTTAACAGAGCATCTTAATATTTGGGTCACAGTAAAATCTACACTTTTTTATTTATTTCACATTAAAAGAAATGAAAATATGTTTTCATTGTTTACCTATATAGACAGACAGTAACTATTCCCATGATCAATTAATTCCTTCTAATCATATTATTTACTTTTATTCCTTCTAATAATTTGTGACTATCCTCTGTTCCCATTCCCAATGTAATACACTACTTTAAATCTCATTGTTATACGATATTCTCATTCTCATTCTGATATATTATTTCCATTCCGATTGTAATAACCATTTTCATTATTATTGTAATATTTTATTTTTATTCTCATTTTACTTCACATTGTAATATTTTCTTTTCTTTCTCATTTTTCTTCACATTGTTTCTCTGATTGTTATCTCTCTACTGATACGGCTTCTTTTACTACCTATACCAGTTTACTGATATATTATCCTTGTCAATCAATAACAATTCTTAAAAGTTTTATCAAATCACTTATGGTAATCAAAAAATTTTGGACCATAGTCATTTTTTGTATGTATAACATTTAGCTGTATTGGTATAATAAAACATTATTTTTGTCCAACTACTTCGCTTATATTTGAGACATGTTGTTTAGATTTAGTAGAAAAAAGTATTAAAAATGTATATAAAAACATGAATTATTATATGTAGTTAAACAGCCAAACAATGACCATCTCCCAACAATCTGTGACTATTCTTTATATACAAGGATTAATGATGTTTTGTCACATTAAAACGATTTGTGGGAAAACGCATCTTTTAAAAGCATTGATACATATACAGATAATAATTTTTTCAAGCCAATTCCAATGGGACTAAATGGGGTTAGGTCTAAGAAAATTGTTCAATATTTACAATTTTGGTTTGAAAATTTGGAGGTAAATTTAGTGATGTTTTAATCTCAGTTTTTGAAATTTTACGTAAAACATGTTTTGAATATTTGCTCATATATTATTATACGTATGTATGCTCTCTTGGAATGCGTTAAGTTTTTATATTTATTATAAGAATTTGAGCGACACAAGGTCATAATGATAGTGAATGGTAATAATTAATAGTCATATTAATCTTTCTTGTTTCTACACTTTTATATTTATGAAACTCCATAGTTCTATATTTAATATATTTAAATAAATTCAATCACAGGTTTAACCTTTAGCGGGTTTCAAAACCCTACACTATACAAATTTGTAGAAAGTTTTTCCATTACATTTATTTATCAAAGATATAAGGACTTTTAATTTCTGTTTAAGCTACATTTTCGAGTATATGCAAATTTGTTACGTATACCACCTTAAAACCATCGAAATAACCTCAAATTGCAAAATTTCAGCCAAACAAACTCCCCAACAGTTGAAGTGGCATGTTATTTCCTTGTTTTTATAATCAAATGTAATGCTTCCTAACCCCTATATTTTGCTGGAGATTAAACTTAAAATGGTATATATGTTACCGAGAAAACCCAAAATCCGTCAATACCCGAATCTCCTATTTAGAACTAGTTTTCTCATAGCCCCCTTGTTAATACCAGTATTAAATAGGCAATACTAGAATTAACATTTTCTGTTAGATATTTCTAGTTTTAACTAAATGTTTTGTATTTAAAACTAGTTGTGGTTAGTTACAACTAGTACCTACTAACTGAAATTTCACGAAATCAACAACTACAATTAATTATTTATAACAAACCTGTTTATTCCGCATTTGAAAACAAAAACTTTGTTACCTTTACAGAGAAAAACATTTACTTATCAACTAAAACTACAAGTATTTATTAGGAAATATTTTGTTCCTTATTCGAAAACAAAACTGTAGAAACGACAAAAAGCAAATAAAGAGTTTGTTATTTTAGTTTAAAATATTTATAAATAGTCACTTTTATTTGTCTCCGCAAGGCAAGCTGTCATGGCATTTAGAGTTGCAGAGCGTTCCTTTCTTTTTGCATAAACACGTTTTGTAATGCATAAACTAGTTTTAACTGACTCATTTTAGTCACAACTAGTTTTAACTAATAAAAACTGTAAAAAATGGAAACGCAATATTCCTTCCGTAAATTCTAGTTTTCCCTACATCTATCAGTTAATTCTACTATTTCTTAGTTAATACTAGTATAAACGAAGGGGTTATTATAAAACTAGTTCTAACTAGGAAATTCGGGTACTGCCTGATTTCGGGTTTTTACGGTAACATATAGATTGATAAAAAAAACTGATGACTGTCTTACTGATGAGAATCTCCTCCTAATAGTATTATTTCTATTACTTTAGTAGTGTCATAAAACTCAAATTAATAGGATTTGTTTACTACCGACATATCATCATAAAAGGAGCCACAGTTAAGTATGATCCTAATAACTATAATATCACAATAAACTTGTTCATGGCCATGCAATCAAAGCATAAAATATTAATCAGAAATCGTGGTGATTTATATTTTGAGTGCTAAAAAATAAATTATTTTGAGGAAAAGATGGTACTTTGGGATTATCCCGTTGACCTGCCAACGCTCGCCAAATCTTTTGGCGCTAGTTTTTCCATGAAAAAATATTCCAAAATAAACATTGTAAACACATTAAATTTATCAAATCATAATAATAAACAAATAATAAATAAATAATAATAACCAAATATATTATTATATAAATAATTTCGGCGGCCAAAAATACCTATTAGCTGCTACCTTTTGGCGATAATATTGTGTTTGGCGATAATATTGGGTTTGACGAAAATGGTCGACGGGATAATCCCAAAGTACCGAAAAGATAAATATATATTATATTTAGACTGCACAAACACGCATTTGTATCATCAAAAATCTCAATTACTTTAATATTTCTAAAAGGATTTACACTTATGATTGCGTAAGTTTATATTGAAGTAGGTATAGTTATATGTTATTCCTATTTTTATTACAGTACGTTAAAAAAATAAATCCCGAAGCTCTTAAGCCACGATGTGATGTAATAAGAATAGACAGCACTAAAATCGTGTGTCACAATTCATAAAGTCTTCTATAAGTTGAAAGACAAATACTAAATGAAATATGTCTTTATAAATTTAAGGGACTATATAAAGTATCTATCTTATAATATATATAACAATCTAAATATTTAATCTGATTCGTTTGTGCATATACATTGTTTCTCTTAGATAAATTATTGTACACATTATCATACATACGTTTTTCTTATTATTTAATAAATTTTCCTTATTATTTCTATACGTTATATTTCCATTCTTTCATAAATATGTTTTCATTTTCTCCATTACTATATGTTACTGATATACTTTATTTTCGTTTGTATTGTTATATGTTAGTTCCATTCAAATGTTAATACATTCTTTCATTTTTCATTGCCATACATTATTTCAAATCAAATGGTAATACATTATTTCATTTTTATTGTTATACGTTATTTCAATTCAAATGTTAATACATTTAAATGTTCATTGTTATACGTTATTACAATTAAAATATTAATGCATTATTTAATTTTTTCATTGTTATACTTAACTTCAATTTAAATATTAATGTATTTTTTCATTTATCACTGTCATAAGGAATTCCTATTCTTATTGTAATAAGGTATTTTCTTTTGCAATTATTCCTATTCGAATTGTAATTTGCTGTGTGTTTTCTCATTGTTATACTTCGTTCATATCCGTATTGTAATATTTTATTTTTTCACATCGTTATACGTTGTTTCTTTTCTCATTGGACTACGTTATATATTTTCGCATTGTTATACACATTGTTCCTATTTTCAATGTGATATCTTCTTTCTATATATTTGTTAACCGTTATATCAATTCCCATTATAATGTAATATTTCCATGTTTATTGACATTTTATATTTGTTTTTCCTTGTGATACAATATTCAATATTTCAATTATCAATTTAATACATAATTGCAAATCTCATTGTTAAAAATATTTTCATTTTTTTAAATACTTTATTCACATTGTAATGCATTATTTTCATCCCCATCAATTACGTTATTTATATACTAATTTCAATTCGTTATTTAAATATAATTATTAAAACTTATTCCAAATCTTATTGTAATGCAAATTGCCATTTCGATTTTTATACTTTATTTCGATTCTAATTATAATATTTTAATTCTCATTATCATGCATCGTTCATATTCTCATTGTAACATGTTATTCTGTATTCTTTGTGATAAATTTATCATTTCATTTTTTTTATTATACCATTACAACTAAGTGTGATATATCCAAAAAAATGTCCTTCTCCTAACAATTTCTGACTCTTGTCCATTTCCATTCCCAATGTAATACATTATTATCAATCTCATTGTTATACGTTATTGTCATTCTCTGTGTAATGTATAATTTACATTCATATTGTAATATTCTATTTTTATTCACGGAGTAAAGAAAAAGGTGGAGATGATTTGGCGAGATTTCATGAGACGTAAGTTAGCAACCCCAAATTAGGAACAAACAAACCTAGTTTGCAGTAGTTTTCCTACGAGGGAAAAATAAATTATCGCCAAGTACTGGTACAAAGTAGTGCTTTGGAATAGCGCCAAACACTTTGCCAGTTCCTACTTTTTAAGCGATTGCTTACTTCACATTGCAAACCGGTTTTAGACTTGTTCGCACCTCCACCTTCTTCTTTACTCCGTGATTTTTATTCTCATTGTAATAATATTTTTATTCCTACTGTTGTATGTTATTCCTATTTTTATTGCAATGCGTTATTGTTATACTTACTGCAATACGGTATTCTTATATTTATTTTAATACACTACATTCATTGAAATTTAGCATACAATAATTTTCTCCCTATTTCTTTTGGTTACAGTAAAACCTACTATTTTTTAATTACATATGAAACAAGTAGATTATTTTTTCATTTTCTACCGATATATACAACAATAATTTACAAACTCATTTATTCTTTCTATTCATTTTTATTCCTTCTAATCCAAAATCTAAAGTTACCTCAAATTTAATTAATACCCAATTAATAACAAAAATATAGATACAAAATAATCATCTAAATTTTCATTTACTGTAATCTTTTATAAAATGCTTTAATCATATACCTTTTTGTTTTCTACTCCTAAACATTTATTTTATAATTCTTTGACAAAGAATGTTATATTAGATATTACTTAAACAACAACTTATATAAATATAAGATAATATACAGCATCTTTTAATTTATTTGAGGAAAATATTTATAAACATCACTTTACACCATAAAATACAATATATTTTGTACAATACCTTATTTTCAAAAAACGTTCATTATATAAATTTACATTATTAACTAATTCCAATATGTTTAAATCATTCTACAGGGAATAAATTGTTCTTTTAATTAAGACTTTAATTGATTGTTATCAACGATTTTGCTGTTCGATGAAATTCTAGGGTGAATTCATTAATGGGCACTTTACATAATATAATAATTACGAAAATTACATTAAGAAAGCTCTAATTGATCAAATAGCCCATTATGGTATGTACAAAAAGGGCTTTTAAGTTGAACTATTTATATCTTCTGATTACATCTGTAGAAAAAAAAATTTAAAGAGAAACACACATTTAATAATTTACAAAACTCTTTTCTTGAGTAAATCAGTTTTTTGAAATCGCCGGATAATTACTGCAATTTATAAACCCGTTTTATAAAGTGGGACATTAGGAGCGGATTTTATTTGCAAATACGAGAGTTCTTCATTTAAATTCGATTAGTTTTAGTGAAGTGAGTCATTTTCTTTAATAAAAGTAAACTTCACTATTAAGGGCATATTTAGTGATGTTCAATTTAAACGTTTTATATTTCAAATCGAAATTAAATCTGACACTTGCATTAATATCAAATATGTCAGTCTGAATTCTTGTGAAACCTAAGTAATACTTTACGTTTAAAATAAAAATTTTAATAAAAATTTTTCGGAAACTTAACGCTCAGAAAATGTATAAATACCTAATATTAATGACGAAATAATTTCATATAATAAACTAGAGATTCAAGAATTAATTGCAGAATACAAGATATGTTTAAATAGTATTATGTTGAACAACTAATACAAGTTTATTAAATAAAACAGTTTTAACTTAACAGACATATAAACAATATTTGGGATCTGTAGGTATGTTTTAACAGGAGAGTATAATTTATATTTTCAACAGATTCCTTTTTTGCAAATTTTTTTTTTAATTATATCAGTCAGTGGAGGAGGTTGTCAAAAGTCCTCCTAATGCTTTAAATTTGATTTTTTCTTCATTAAAGATATTTTTTTTTCAAAAAAGAGATTTAAAAAAAGAAAAACAAAATTTTAATAAAAGATTTTTTTTTTAAAAAATGAGATTTTTTTTTAAAAATGAGATTTATTTTTAAAAATAATTTTTTTTTAAATGAATTTTTTTTAAATGAGATTTTTTTTTTAAATTAAATTTTTTTTTTTTAAATGAGATTTTTTAAAAAAATGAGATTTTTTTTAAAAAATGAGATTTTTTTTAAAAAATGAGATTTTTTTAAAAGATTATTTTTTTAAGAAAAATATTTTGTTTCAAAAAATATATATTTTTTTTCAAAATTGATATTTTTTTCAAAAAAGAGACTGTTTCAAAAAAGAGGTTTGTTTTTTAAAAAAAGGCTTTTTTTAAAAAACGAGATTTTTTTTTCAAAATTTTTTTTTTTTTTCAAAATATTTTTTTTTAAATAGATTTTTTTTAAAGATAGTTTTTAATATATTTTTTTCTAAACAGAGATTTTTTTTTCAAAATTGAGATTTTTTTTTAAAAAAAAGAGGTTTGTTTTTTAAAAAAAGATAATTTTTTCCAAAAGAATTTTTTTATCAACTTTTATATTATGTGTACTACTGGAGAAACTGGAAATTCTTGTATGGCAATTCGTCAGGAGGTTAAGACGTTAATATATTTTTATTTACTATACAATCCTACTACTAACTAAATTATCTAAGACATTTATTAAAATTGTAATTGACCAATTTTTGACTTCATCGGTCAATTTCTGGAGAGCAATTCCGAATTTAGCTTATTATAGTTTCGTAGAACAGTTTTACTGGCACACGAAATACATGTTAAATATTCTAATGTCAGAATTTAGATAATCAAGTTATACCTAGCCTAAGGCATTCATGGAATCCCAATTTAGGTAAATAATACCTAATTTGCGTACAATAAATCGTCTCTTACACTGTTAACTGCTTTCAGAAACAATGTTATTTACAACTAGAGGAAAAAGCAATAATGTCTATTCCCATCAACCAGTTTAAGGTCGTTTACAGTAAATAAAATAAGAAAGACTCTTCTCAAAGACGTTTAATAAAATTACCATTTGAGAAACATAAATTAGATTTACAAAATAAAATTAGAATTTCAGCAGCATTGCCAAGACACAAACGCCATTTCAGCGGGGACTGTTAATCGTTCAATATCATTATTTTTCAGAAGTGTTTAGTTCGATAATTTATGCTTGTGTGGTAATGCTTTATGAGAGCCTCGGTACTTTGGGGAGAAGGGTGCTTAACTCTGTTGAATAAACGACGGAAATTTCTCTTCTCATGTTCGAGTAATGAGTTTAGCTGGGCGAACTGAAAATGAGATGCGTGAGTTTGAGCGCGCGGTGAAATATAATTATTATCACTGGTACATCTTAGGCAATTAGGGTTAATTCAGCAAGTGGTTATCATAACGAAATATGGTATAGAGTTGATTATTATGTTTGATTTGTAGTTGGTAGAGGGGTTAAATTTAACGGGTTTCTTTAAATAGGGGTTGAAATCGAACAAACTATCTCAATTTAACTTTACGTGTGGGCTGGAATAGCATCAGTCCCATAGATTTTACAGGTCTAGCGAGGGGCTTTGGACAATTTTGACCACAGAGGGGGGAAGGGGGATTTTTATAACATGTGAGGTTTGAATTATGTTGTTTGCAGCAGCACAGGTAATTACATGGTTTAGTACATGTGACGCTTGACAACTGGTTTTTATAGATCGTCTTCAGCTTAGCTTTTCAGTTTCTCAATACCTCAAATGCCCCAACCCCCATTTACGAATTTACCTACTTTTTGGACGAATTGTTAACGATCTATCTATCAGACAGTTACACACCTCTTATTGTAAGGCAAATCGGCCTTGCACAATGTTTTGATAACTCTTTTTCCTGTCTCTGTATTTTAAGCAATATTTTATTAACCTTTTTGAGAAGTAGCCCAAAGATAGGGCAATTTTTTATTTTAAATTGGCAAACGTGAAAAGTTTAAGTATGATCTAATTGCATAATTAAGTAACACATACGCAAAAAGAGTTATATTTAAAGTTCGAAGATATATTGGTAGATATTCACAAGCTATTGCTATCATTTCATAAATTATCAATTTGACTTTAAATTTTATCACACAAAGAGGCAAAAACCAACTATTTATTCATAACAATCAATTTAAAAAATGTCATGTGCCAGTTATGAATTATGACGTTTTTCTATATGTTCTTGAATTCTGTTAACATTGTAACCTGGTTTCATTATAACACTTAAAGTGGTTATAATGTTTTTTTTAATATTTAGGTTAAAAAATAAAACAATATAGCACTAGTAATCAAGTTTTGTGAGTATTTTGGAATGACAAATAAAATCGTCGTGTTTCAAAATTTTAGGTGCATTTCGTGCACTCAAATAAAATGTTAAAGTGCACTGCAAAACATGCGCACAGTACCACTATGTGCATCCGGTAATTTGGAACCCTGTGTTAAGCTTGGAAGAAATTAGAAGCTTTTGACTAGTAAAATTATAATTTGTTTCAACACGTAGAAGATGATTTCAACGTCATCTCTCTCTGTATATATATATATATATATATATATATATATATATATATATATATATATATATATATATATATATATATATATATATATATATATATATATATAAAGGTAACAAAGTATTTTCTCATGTGTTTTTCTAATTGATGTAAAACTCAAATTTTATTTGTGCTAATGTCAGAATACCTACTGGAAAAGTCTTATGAAACTTAAAAGATTAAAATTAGTTTAAATTTAATGAATTCAAATTAATAGGTGAAGCTTGTATATATTCCTTTATCTTCTATATACGCTTAGGGGTTTCCCAATAATAATTATTATAAATATTAAAAAAAAATCGAAGTTTTAGTTATTTTAATATTTTTTTCGCGAATCTCTAAAGCCATGACGTGAAGTAATAAAAGTAAACAGCACTAAAATCGTGTGTCACAATTCATGAAAACTTCCGTAAGTTTAACAAAAAAATGTCAAATAAAAAAACGTTCTTGTCAATTTAAAAGACTAGATAAAAACTGCCATTATGTATGTCTAATAATATCTTTATTTACAAACTTTTAAGAGTTCAAACACTAGATAACATTATTAAATTATAATGCCTATTCATTTTTCTTTTTTTGCTTCGAAAGATTGAATTTTTCTTAAATTTCTATCCAAAATATCTAGAAATATAAGATTGATAAGAATTTTTATTAAAGGGGGACAACAAACTATTTTAATACTTAGTTATGCAATTAATCGTTAGAATTTTTTTTTAAATAATAATATTTGTAGTTGCATTTTGTAGTTTTAACATTTTGTATTTGCAATAACTATAATATTTTCGGAATGTATTTTTAATTAAATAATAAAACGATTATCACTATTTTGCATCAAATACCATATTTTTGGAGTATTTATATCCTAAAAATTCAAATCGTTTAATAAATGGCCTACCTAAAATTTTAAAACCCAGTATAATTTTATTTAAAAAAATGAGCTTCAAAATTACTTAAGTATAAGTATATAATATTTAAAAATATGAAAGCACAATAATTTATATACATATACTCAATCATAAGTTAGTCATATACTTAATCTTAACTACAGAAATGTATTTAAATTGCATATAAAAAAAATTATCCAGCGTATAACAAATAGTTTTTAATATCAAATTTAAATTTAAAAAAAACTATACGGTGGAAAATATCTTTCAAGTTTAATAGTTAATGAAAGCGCAATTTGTTATTTTACTTAAATCTAAACATTATAATTTAATGATATACCTAAAGCTAAAATGTCATTGTAAATATATTGAGAAATGTATATAATATTTTTAATTTTTTTAATTTTATTTTGTATACCGACCACCATTAATAGCTATTGTTTAGTTAATACAAATATCATACATGTTTTATCTCTAACTATCTTATTCCAAATACAGTCGCACTAAACATATTCAAAAACATCAACATGAACAATATTTTCGCACGAAGTCATATAGGGGCCACACATTTTTGACAGGGAATAATTCATTGGCTGCATTACATTTTGCTGTATTGACAAATACAAAATCATTTATGAGCAACCACATTGCTTATACTTTAAGCAAGTCACTCGCTTAAAATATAACCAAAGTAGTTGGGCAACAATAATCTTTTTTAAACCAAAACTGCTAAATGTCATACAGTCAAACAACAACTACCCGTCAACAATTTGTGACCATGGTGAATATTTACCTAAATATCTATAAAACAAGATTAAAAAAACGTTGACTCGAAATAATGCGATTGTAAAAAGCAAATCAAGAAGTTATATGGAACTATTCTTTGATCAAAAATGCTGCGAAGATTATAGAACATGACTATCTTTTGAAAAGTTAAAGCGCCAACAAAAGCCGGAGAATATCCTCTGGACGTGCCAAGGATCAATCTGTCTTGTGAGAAAAATTTCAAAAAGGTTTTCATGTTTGGAAAGTACGAAATGTGATAAAATCGCTGTACTCCAAATAATGCTTTCTTTTCAAAAAATCTAAACTATTTTACCAATAATTTCCTGGGTTATACTTTATAAACCAAACTTTAAAATTGGGGATTATCCAGAACTTGGACATACAGTCTTTAAAAGTTTCCGTAAAAACAAATATGTGTTGTACAATATTTGATTATTGAAGTTTACTAGTTATTTTCAATGCTAAAAGAAAGGTAAGTAGAAAAAGGTTTTGTCAGAGTTTTTATTATGATAATTAGTCGAAAGGTTATATAAGCTGAATTCATCAAAATATTGCTTTATATTCTTGCCTAAAAACTAACTAGACGTCACAACACAAGTTTGTCTATTCCATTTCTGCATTTAACTTCACCAAATATGGGTATTATTTTAATCCAGGGAAGTCTTATAATTTTGGTGCTATATATTTAAAATTGTACAGAATGCTTATAATAAATATAATATTTAATTATATTCGTAAGGATTGGTCTTTGTTTTTCAATTTAATATATTTGATTACTTTTAGAAATTTTGAAATCAATCAAACAACACTGATGCTCTTTCACTATGGGTATTTGAAATTACTAATAGAACCCAACAACTTGGGTACGAATTATTTCAAGAAATGTTTACTCAGCATATAGTCAGTAATTGTATTGTACCTTAATAAAAACTAAATGAAAAAAACTTTAATTAAGCGCAAGAAAACATTAAAATGCATTATAATTTATAAAAAAAACTTTATTTTTTCACGAATAATCAAGCATTAAATCGCCAAGGTTAATTTTTCTAATGTTGTTTAGTCCAGTTATGCAGTTATATAAGTGGTTCCAAACCTTTAGATGGCCGCGGACCACCCTGTTGAAAGTTACACATTGCGCGGACCACCAAATTATCAGTTAGATTTTGCGCGGACCACTGTACTTTCAATTAAAAGTAAAAAACATTCAGGGACAAAATATGCATATAATTCAGGTATTAAATACTATACGTTTAAATCAAGTTATTGTTAAACACAATCTATTTAGCTTAATTATTTTAATTAGATAAGATAGCTTTCGCAATTGAGGAAATAGTGTGTATTTATTTGATTTCAAATAATTATGATGACATTTGAAATTGCATTATTTCACTAATTTCTATATTCTTGAGTAATGTAGTATACTTTTAAAAATGTTTTAAAACTATACTTTTAAAGTTGCAAGTGGAAGTATACCACTTACATTTTTCATTCCAAAACTACATATTTAATAAAAAAGAATAAATTAGCAGCAGTCATACAATAGCAACATCAGAAAGAAAATTATTACTTTCTTCAACAATAGCGACATCAGAAAAGAAAAATATTACTTTTTTTCAGCAAAATGGATATGAAAAATAATTCATGTCTGGTTAAAACCTATAGAAATTAAGATAACAATGGAAGTATAAAATGGAATACCAATGCACACAATGTTTTTATTAATCGACTGAACAGCGCGCCTACCGAAATTCCAAATTATAACCGCCAGAAATTTAAAATTAAAACCGCCAAGTCGAGAGGTTATAGATTCGACAGTGACGTATTTTTTTTATGTATATTCGTGCAGGATTTCGGTTCTAATTCAGATATTTTCAACAACAAAAATTGTTGGATAGGGGATCTTTCACATGGGAGCACATTTTTAAAAATATCCGGTTATCCGGATTTAACTATCCGGAATTCTCAATTTACCGGACGGTTTGAAAAAAAATATTGTCCGATTTCGAAAATTCTATTTTTGTTGGATAGAGAAAAATCCACTTAGGAAAAATCTGCAAAAGCATAATGGGTTATCGGGCTGTTATGTATCCGGAAATGTCGATTAACTGGAGTTTTTTTAAACAATTTATCCGATTTCAAAATATATTTTTTTATATTAAAAATCTGTGCTTTTCTCATTAGACTGTTTTGACATAAAAAAAAATGAAAACATTATCAAACTTGTATGTTAAATTTTCTTTATTGTTTGAAATAGAGAAAAAATATTTTAATTGTTCAAAAGTTCCTCGGACCACTTTTCTTCGGACACTCTCAAAGATCACCAGTGGTTCGCGATCACGAGTAGGAAACCACTGATTTATATAAAATAAAAGGATCCAAGCATCATATCTTCGTAACATTAAAAATAAATTAATCCATTTGTTTGTGTACATTTTCCTATGGAATATTTTGATTTTCTATGCAATATGTGTTTAAATTATATCAAAATACGATTTATTTTATCTACCCATATGTCACAAACGTTATGCAATATGAGGTTCATTATTTTTTAAAAAATTATGCACATATTATTAAGTAAAAACGGTATCCCAAGAATTCACTTAATGTTAATTAAAAATTCCTTTAAGGAATTCCTTAGACATAAAATAAGGAATAATCGTGCTAAAAAATTCAATTAATAATTTTCTAATTAAACTTATAAATAAAGAGTCATTCTTATCCAACCATTTTGTATATTCTGAAATTCATAGACTTGCGTGGCTATGCAAGTTTTAACATTTTGAAAAGTTATGGGAAAGTATCGCTACATATTTTCTAAAAATTTTCTTAAAAGTTTTTCTTTGGTTGATAACACTTTTATTAAAATTGTGAAGGTAAATACTTTATTATGCGTCGTGAATTATCGTTTTAAATTAAAAATTGTTAAATAATTCATGACATAAAAAAGCTTTAATATAAATTGTTTAATGTATAGCCGTTCAACGCATGAAATTAAACATTAAAAGGATGAAAAAATAGCAGTTTCTTTATAACTGACAGCTTTCACGTTTCTCTATTGTTTCCTAATATATTTTGTACTCGGTTGTTTTCCATTGTATTTTTATATATGTACACCATTATTTTCACACAGTTTTGAAGGATTATTTATAAACAAAATTACCACGTTGTCATCGAAATTAAATTACCATAACATGTGATATAGGTTTACGGTTGCTTTTGAATTTTTTAATTAAAATATCGTAATATTTTATTTATATTTTGCAAAATATTGCAAGTAGTTTTTGAATATATTTTTAATACTGAATAGGAATTTGGAACAGATGTTTTAAATGCAACAATACTACGGTTAAATCTTTCATTTAAAAAAAAAACAGTAAAATATCTCATTTTTTAAAATGTAGATCTCGCATTGTATTTCACGGAACACGAACTAAAACCCAACGTAAGTTAAAGACTAATATTCATCAACTATTTATCCTGAAACGAAACTTGTACAGTTTGTTTACTTTCAACAAGTACTAAAATTTAATAACATTGACGTGAAAACTTTTCCTTGAGAAATATTTAATATTAAATACACGTCTAGAGACCCTTTCAAGCAACGGAATTTTATGTCATCTTTTCACAACAATGACTTTCGAATGTTGAAATGACGAAAAATCAATTTCAAGAGGAATATTTGGGGAAATGTGTATCCAGTAGGTCGTCGAACAAATGGCGTTTTTTTATTGACACACATAAGCTGGCATACAATTGTAAGAAAAATGACAAACAAAGAGATACAATAGGAGCATTCTTGCATTTTCGATGTTATCCCTCTGATCAAAGAGGAAAATATCAAAAATCGCATAATTGTTTTAATTATAAAAGAGTTAAATTAATATTTGTCACTTGTCTTAAATTTTTTTATTTGATGACCCATTCTTGTCACTTCTATAAGTATTTGATACAATTAAATGTTCAGTAATTATTTTATACCTATCAACAGTTCATTAAAAACATTAGAGTTTGCAGAATACATACAAATAACTTTCTGCGTGTGTGTCTTTTTAAACATACATATACACGGAAATTAAAACGTTTACTCATGTTATATAACTTTTATATTCTTTTAACTAATTTTGAATCGGAAACTTATTTATTTCCTTCTATAATATTATATTATAAGAGTAACTGAAACTAGATACAACACAAAAAATCATTATTGTATGTTAAATAAAGAGAAACATTTGTACAAAGTAATTTGAAAACGGACTGATCGAGTACCAAAGATCGTTTTGCCGCACATCCGTTACGCACCATTTGCCCGACAATCCAAATATTTCCCGGTCCTAATTTTTAAGACTTCCCATGTCAAAACTAGAAAACAAATTTTTATCTCAGAACTAAATTTAAGAAAATCTAAATTAAAAATGTCTTTCGATTTCCGAAAAAAAGTATTTTAAACATTCATGTTTTATAAAGGTATTTAAAACAAAATTCAGGTATCATGTAAGTATTATAAAGGTATTTGGAACAACATTCAGGTTTCATGTAAGTGTTATAAAGGTATTTAAAACAAAATTCAGGTTTCATGTAAGTGTTATAAAGGTATTTAAAACAAAATTCAGGTTTCATGTAAGTGTTATAAAGGTATTTGGAACAACATTCAGGTTTCATGTAAGTATTATAAAGGTATTTAAAACAACATCCAGGTTTTATGTAAGTGTTCTAAAGGTATTTAAAACAAAATTCAGGTTTCACGTAAGTGTTATAAAGGTATTTGGGACAACAATCGAGTTTCATGTAAGTATTATAAAGGTATTTGGAACAAAATTCAGGTTTCATGTAAGTGTTATAAAAGTATTTAAAACAAAATTCAGGTTTCATATAAGTGTTGTAAATGAATTTGGAACAACATTCAGGTTTCATGTAAGTTTTCTAAAGGTTTGATACAGATTTTGATGATGGTTTTATGTAAATTTTTTCTAAGCTGAATACTCAATTTTACATTGTAAAAAAAGGTACTTAAAAATGAGTATCTAAATCTAACCGTTCTTTAAAAAAAATTAAGTATAATGGCATTATACTTTCTCAAAAAGTCCTAATTTGATTTAATATTGCTGATATCAGCTACTGTTCAAGCGATCCAACTGAAACCTGCCACATTTAAAATAGTAGACTTTTCCACATTATTTGATGTCGATTGCTTAAATAGAAACTGAGTTATTACAACTCAATTATCTTACTTCCCATTCTTTTGAAACACCTTTTTTAAAAATATTTCTCAATGTAGTCAGTCCTGGTAGTTTAACAACATAGGCACTGGACCGCAGTGATGTGGATCTGGGTTCGATTGTCGGTAAGACTTGGCTGTAATTGTTGATATTTATTGAAATTAATTTATGTTGGCAAGCATATATTCATTTTTATTCATTGTAACCATTTTCGAGTGCATGTTTTTTCCCGAAAGATAAACTCATGTATTTGGAGCCATGATAACATCGAACGTAATTAAACGCGAGTACATTTTACTATTTTTCAAATACCTATTTAAACAGTGTAAGTATGTAGTCCTTTCTTATTTTCATATCATTACATGCATAATTTATCAAAATACCACTATTAAACTATGCCCATGAAATTAAACAATACCACGTATCTCAACCTTTCCTTTCGTAAGCCTAACAAATAAATTATTTACTTAATAGCAGCTATATTGTATGTTAACGAAGCGGATGTAAGCTAAAAATAACACGGCCAATGGGATTCCTAATACATTCAATTAATCTTCATGTTTCGCATTGACGTCACTTGCTACACACATTTCGGAAACTGAAGAATAAATTGGACGTTTCATTCGACGAATAGACCCGAATTTGTAATTAACAGAAGAATTGCATTAATTCTATGCATAATTAGGGATCCTTTCACAATGGGAGCGGCTGAAGATACTGCGGATAAATATTATTTGAGGATTTTAGTATTCAATTGAAATAAGAAAATAATAATTATTATTTTTCTTATTACTTTCGTTATAATTATTTGTAGTGTTAATTTTTTTATATAGAAGTTTTCATTTATCAAACTACTGGAAATTTTTTATACTCAAATAATCGTCTGATGGATTTAAATAAAATTTTCCTGAAATGTACACTTTTAAAATTTTCAGTTGTACCATATCATGGTGTAAAACAGAAGTCTGCAGCAAATTGCACCATACCGATAATAATATCGACACCATACCGATAATACCGGTTTCACCGATATTTGGTTCAGCCTCTTTAACTGCAACCAAAATTTTCGCTGTCGCTACATCAACAAGCCGGAGAATCCCCTCCAAGAAACACAACGACGAACAAGAGCCTCAGTGGCTTAGTGAAAAAAGGCGTTCAGCTACGAATCAGGGGATTCCTTGTTCAACCCCTTCGGTGGACTTGACAATAAAAAGTTAAAAAGTTGTGATCTAGGGTTGTCAGCTTCGCTACAAAAATACTACTATTGAAAAACTAACAAAACTCGAATTTTGAATTTTATGCAACATTATGAGTTTTGGTGCAACGTTTCACCACTAAATGGTATCCGTTGTAGCACCGTAAAATGGTGAAACTAAGAAACTAAGCACTAAATGCTGGTTGCAGCTAAAGGCTTACTAAATTTTAGTGCAAGGTCGAAATAATTGTAACAGTATATTTTTGGCTAAAATGCACTCCCTTAACCGAAGTAAATTGGATAAAAAGAACGGAAGCAAAACTTAAGTTTAAGATTGTGCAATTTAATATTTAATTTCAAAATACCCAAATTACCCAATGACACACACTCCCTATCTAATCCTAACTTTATCAATATTTCTATAAAATGCTTAACATTAAAGAACCAAACTTGAAAAAAAGAAAATAATAGCATCTTTGTTTGTTATATTGAATATTTTAACATTTACTGCACGACAATGCATTTACGGTCTATACGAATAAAAAGATTATTTTTCCTAAAAAAACTTACTTTATACTTTATTAAAACTGTCTTAAATGTGTTTAATAAAAATAACACTTAAACTTTGCTTATGAAACGCAGTTATTAAAACAATATTTTTTGGTTGAGGCTAAAAAAAATTCAGTGCTGTGAAAATTTCATTACAGAAATATTTCTTATTAAAAACTAAATGCACACACTTATATTATCAAGCTTAGACTTATGGTAAAACTCTTGAGTTTTCTTCTGAGTTTTGTGCATAGTCACTGTATTCATTGACGCATAACAATTTTTAAATTATTTTTAGTTCACATTTAGTTTGAAGAGTTTTATTTCGAACTCAGAGCTACTTCAATTCAAAGCATAATAAATTTAAAGAGTATGATAAAAAACTTTAAGAGTTCGTTTTTTTTCTGAAGTGGTAAGTTTTTGGTAATTGCAATTAAATTGTCAAGTTGGTTAAAACAAATATGGTCTTTCAAAGCTTTTTACCAAAATACATTAATATTGTTTTGAACCAAGAAACTTGCTAAAATATTTCGTGAAAATCTCTAAAAATTGTAAATAAATATTTTTTAATATTAAAACTATCAAACACCATATGTAATTAGCGATTTAATAACATTATTTAATTAATTTTATTATTTAATAATTAGTGAAATTATCTAAATTTTGTAACTATTTTTATGCATGCCGTACTTTTTAAAATCCGTCTGATTCTAATGAACCATACAGAAAGTATTTTAATCATAATAGTTTGTTTAAATTAAAAATAAAAACATTTTAAGAAGAACTGTAATAGAAATAAAGATTTCCTTATTTAAAAAAATATTTATTTTATTATTTATTTAATTGTGTATGCTTTGATCTTAATATTGAATTAAATTCTATATATTTTATATAATCCATTATGATACACTTAAAACTTTGACTGATTGTGTTTTAAATTTTTAATTATATGATTTTAAAATGTCGTTATAAATGGAATGTTTTATAATTAAACGAGGAAAATGTATTAGACTTATATTTGCAAAATATATAAATAAAATAATCATTTATGCTGCAGCAAAATTATAATAGGTATTAAATTTTGCATCAAAATGTTGATAAAGCCGCATAATCTAATATACTTATTTCAATTACAATAGTTAATACTATAACTAAATTAAATTTAGGTTACTTTAACTAGGTTTAGACTTTACAGAGAACAAAAAGATAGTTTATAACAAAAATGCGTCTCTAAGGCAAGATAAATTATTTTAATGAGTTAACTTATTTCTTATTAAAACATTTAGCTTTTTTCATTTTACACGAACACATTTTAATTTTGATTTATTTTCCATTTAATAAACTATTTAATGTAAATTATGTCATTTAACTTCATATGCATGTTTAGAAATAGCTGTTGTTTAAAAGTAGGTTTTGTTTATTTATATACGAAAACCCAGTTTTAATTTCGCGTAATCAAAGCCATGTCTAAGAAAGTCTAAAAAAGACCATATCCAATTTTTATCTTGGCAAATACAGAATTTTTTTTAGTGTAATTCAATTTTAATTATTCTTATTGCAATGATATACTTATTGTATTTAATATAGGTCTCACTAGGGTCTTTTTATATAAGATGTTTATATTTGATAGACCGGTTTACGGTACCGATGTTTATTTCGGAACAATATAGTCCTTACAAATAAATTAAAATTGTCATAAATATTGATAAAGCCTGTTCACAATTGGGTAAAATAATTGATGTAGTAATAATACATTATCATAAATCAATTTCAAATTCACATGTAATTACCCTTCATAAATCCATCCATAAAAAATAATAATTTTTTTTATTGTAATCAAACATATATATTCTGATTTCCATATTGATGTAAAAATTTACTTCAGTACTGATTTTATATCAGTTTGCTTACGTTTTAACTGATAATAAATTCCTCAATGGAATTACATTTCAAAACTATTTCCATTATTGTACACAAAAGTTTGCTTTATTTAAACAAGAACATTTAATTTAATAAACGTTCATTTAAACAAGAGACAATTTAATTTCACATTGTTAACATAAAATATTTCTTAACTAAAACTCTCTTTTTCTCTCTCTGCATACTAATTTTAAGAAGTCTTTAAGTGTAGAGGTATAAAAAGGACACAAGTGAGTTAATTTCTTCGAAAATAAAATTATTAAAATAAATCGAGAATATTCGAAAATGTCAAAATATTTTAAAAGTAATACATATTTATAATTTATTTTTTTAAGCACAATGACGTAGTAACACATTTCAAATGCGTTTAAGTGAAAAAAGAAATTTATAAAAGTGTCCCTACCGTTCTTAGAAATGTACTTAAATAAATTCAAGAATATTGTCTAATTAATATGAAAAAAATAAAGATTGCTGAATATTCTTAAAAAAAATGGCATAAGGTTAGAGCGTATACAAAATATGTCCAATACATATAAAACTACTAAACTTGTATAACAATTGCAAATATATACATATATATATATATATATATATATGTGTGTGTGTGTGTGTGTGTGTGTGTGTGTGTGTGTGTGTGTTTGGGTGTAGTGTGTTTGGGTGTAGTATATATTGGGGTGTTTTCTACTATATAACGGTTAAAAAATCCGGAAAAAGTGTGACAGTAATGTAAATTTAGAAATGTCATCATTTATGCGCTCTAACAATTCAACTTTGACACAATTAGAAGAATGGTCCCGACCAAGAAGTCGAATTTTTGGAGTAACAGTTGATATACTGGATCAAGAGGAAACCGTAAAGGGTAGAAATAGGAGAGAAGCAGTAACCGCCAAGACATAAGATTTATAAGAGTCCTTGAAGAAAAACGATGTCGTATACTTATAGGAACTTGAGAGTTTCTATTATTTTGGCCAAATTGGCGTTACTGCTATAGAGTGCCATGCATATAAATATTTAGTACCTCAAATTATTAGAAAACAGGCAGGATAACTCTATCAATAAAAATTGGTTTTGGTATTTGAAATACATTTGATTTAAACTAAGAAACTGACAAAATACGAACATTTTACCTACTGATGTTTAAAAGTGATTTTTGCAACTGTAAAGTTTTACTCACAGTCGGAAAATGTATGGAATTTTTACGGAGAATGCTTTTTTATATTATTATTTTTTTAATTAGTAATTCTGGGAACAGTCGATCTCGCGACCAAACAAAACATCTAAAAATTTTTTTAAAAAACATACGTCAGTTTTAATACACCAAAAATATATACAAAAGAGGTAGAAATATAGAATAGTAAATATACTACCGTGGAACACAACAAAAGTATAAGTATTTACTAATAAAGTAAATTTGTATATGACAACCCAATTTTTTTAACCTTTCACGATTGCCATCTTAATCCCCATGACATCTCTCCGCTTATGAGTTCTCTACACTTTCAGAATCAAGAATCGAATCCATAACCTTCCGATTCTGACTCCACCACTAATCCACCCGCTAATAGTCCCATATGTCGAATGCATATTCGGAATACATTTTAGTAGCCCTCACAGTATGTCCATCCATTATGCAGTAACACAATACCACGCCCAGTAACAGGTGAATGTAAATCTCGAAGAGAGTGGCCACCTGTGTTTGCAGAAGCAATACAATAGACGCGTACATCTGAACAGCATTAGCCCTCATAAGTGCTTGTTCATTAAGAGTTTAGTCTCAGATTATAGATTATTAAATTAAGAGCTATACTGTTCCCAGTTGGAGTGGATGCGTTCAAAGGTTTATAAGGGATATATGTAGTCTGTTTGTAAGAGAAGCGTTATACAAGGGTTGAGAGTTCAATCCTGTTTGTCCACCCGAAAAGTATAGCTTAAACAGGGCTGGAATACGTTCAATCTGTTGCAGTTGTTCAAATACTCTCATATTGGTCATGGTGTTACATTTTGGAAAGTAGGGTGTCAGTGGGATGTACAATGTCTGATTTTTAACTGCATAAGAAGAATTTTAAAAATAACTGGGTTCTATTTTGTATACAGGGTTTATAAGATTTTTTTGAATAATATATATGTTTGTATAAAGTTAGGGGTTATGGGTTTTTTATACTAACACTATGAACTTGTATTAAATATTATTTAATTTGATAATTTTCCCACACGTATTTTTAATTAAAACCTAGGGCGCAATTTCGTAACATCGGGTTAAATTCCCTTTAATGTAAATTACAAGGAATTGACTATAGGTAATTAGCCGTAATATAACTTTAATTAATTTATATAAATGTAAATAGACTTAGTGATAGTTTTGTTGAATTAGATTTTAAAAAGTGTGGAATTTAAAGTTTTCGTACAAATAATTAATTTTTGTATCAGTGATAAATGTCTGCATCATATTAATTTAAAATTGAAGTTAAATGTATCTGTCAAAATAAATCAAACCTCTTGAGAAATTGCATTATTCTTCATTTGGAAAAAGGTAAAGAAGGTATTATGTACATGTATATTATTTAAAGCAAAATTAAACAAATAATCTTTTAAAAAATTATGTAAAGATTTGAGTAAATAAATATCAGTTTGCGTTGTAAAAATATTTCCATCAAAATGCAATTTTTGTATAGGGAAATAAATTAAATCAAAAGAGTTTTTTTGATTCAATTCAATTTGAAATTTGTTAAATTATATAAAAAAAATTATGACAAATTATGTGTAACAGATTCAATTATCACTAAGATTGTAAGAATTAAAGACTTAATGAAAAATATTAAAATTTACTAAATAAAAAGAAATTATGGATTATAAATAAAAGGAAATTATATTAATAAAACTATATTTATAAAAATAATACAATTAAAGTAATTAAAATAAATATAAATTAAATTTTTGTCTGATATGGAGAAAAAAAACGAAGAATTAAACTAAAAGTTATATCCATACTTGAATTAAAATACGGAAGTATTTAAAATTAACTTGCATTAAACTTGCATGTTTTGCCGTAAGAGAAGAATTTTCATTAATATTTGATTCTTAAAAAATATTCCTGAGTTTTCTATTAATTTATACCTTATGTATTTTTATTTACCCTATTGAAATAATTCTGAACGAGCAAAAATTGAACATTAAAATCAACCTAATTCGCCAAATGTTATAAAAAAAGGTAATTTTAGGAATCATTAAAAAAAATTTGGTTTTAAAATGATTTTTTGGGTAGTAGAAATTGAATTTTTTCTAACAAAAAAACTATAACATACATTTTGAATATTGCCTAATAAGAACCAAAGGGTTTTATTTACTCCAAATAAGCTTTAATATTAAAAAAAAGCAAATTTCTGACGTTGGAGTGAAGTATCCTAATCACGCTTCCTACTTTACGCCACAGAGAAAACAAATACAAATATTAATAGTAAACATGTAGTAATGTCTACATTAAAAAACGATAGATTATCATTATTTTCAGTTATCACAGAATATATGGATACGCAGAATATAATTTTAGCTGCACTGCATGGTAATCAAACACTTAAATAAAGTTTTAGAGATGGGAAAGAACGGAGTACAGTAAACTCTAGTTAACGGTAACTTTTTAAAGTTTTAAATGTAATATTTCAGAAGTCATTTTTCAATATAAAATTCAATACTTTCTCATTTTTGTAAAAAAAACTATTTCTTCATTTCAATCATTTTATATTAAGAAATGAATATACAAGATTTTTACTTTCATGTATACTAAAACACATTATGTATAACAACAATAATCTATTTAAAAAACATTATATTATATTTCATTAAATTAAACATACAATATAATTTAAAGTTTAATATAATAATTTTCCCCCGTAAAAACTGCTGTCATTACAAAAAATTCCAATTAAACTGTTTGAAATTCGTTCTCATATCAACTAATAACATAAATTAAAATTCAAAAAGCAATATTTTAACAGGCATTACAAATATTTAAAAACATATCACACATATCTTTTTACACAAAAAAACTTTTCCAACTTCATAAGCATCTGAGCATACAGTTAACAAATTTAAAAATAAATTTAAATTAAATATAAATTTTAAAAAATACCTGCTTCCTCTACAAAGCCTCTCTCTAGCCGTCTCCACGTACAGATACGGCATGATCCGAAACTAATTTCAACACCTCAATACAATTAGAAAAGAACAACTGAAAAACACCTTTCCACAGCACACCAGAAACTTTCGAACGCGCCTCCAGAATCTTCAGACGATATCTAGCGCTCCACTATGGGGGTGTACTGGATGTGGAATTCAGCGCCCTCTCATAACACCAGACGATAGATCGATGAAAAGTTTACACGTGCTCATACAAAAGCACTGGGGAATCTCACACAATAGGAGATAATATTTTTTTCTTCCACTGGGCATGTTAATTATAACGTTAGGAAATTCGGTTTAATAATTATCTGGATATTCCTTTGTTGGGTGGTTTTTTAATGCGGTTATTGCTTGTCAGCTATATCTGGGGTTTTTGACAAAAGGGCTTGTGCTTTTTAATTAGGAAGTTTCGTCGTGTTATTGTGTTTTGGATTGTAAATTAATACTTGAGAGGTTTCGTATCCTTATGAGGAAAAATCAGGTAACAATGAACGGTTCCCCCGGGCGCATTGAAATTGTTTTTGAAAGGATTCGAAAGAAAATTCAATTATAAAGTTATCAGTTTGTTGAATCGTTTTTAAATGGGGTTTCGGAATCCACACAATAGCCACGCAATTATCCCTTTATTAAAAATAACAAGATGCCATTTTGATTTTTATTAACTATTAGTTTCTTCTATACAGTCTTTCAAATTATTCTACCTATATTAAAAATTATGTTATTTTTGGCTTCTAGTGAGCTAGAAAAGATCGCGTAGGCTTGTTGGGTAGGTGCAGTCTCCACTGTTTCGTAAAATAATTGATTGTTAACTTTCTAGTGTGGGCTAGGACAGCATCTGTCTAATAAATTTTACAGGTCTAGCGATGGGCTTGGGACAGGGGGAGGGGGGGGGGGGGTTTAAAACATGTGGAGCCTAACGGATGCTGTCTGCAACAGAACAGGTGGTAATTACATGGTTTGGGACATGTGACGCTTGACTAATAGTTTATACAGATCGTCTTTAGCTTGGCTTTTCAGTTTTTCAACTGATAAAGTGACCCTATACCCATCTGCTAATCTACCAGCTTTGAGGAAGTATTGTGAACGATCCGTTTGTCAGGCTGTTACACAGTTCTTATAGTAAGGCAAGTCGTCCTCCTACAATGCTTTGAAAACTCTTTGTCCTGCCTCCCAAAGCAACATTTTCTCTATCCCCCCCCCCCGTTTAGGAATTAGCCCACAGACAGGGCAACTTTTCTATAAATTAGCCCACGTGGAAAGGTTAATAATTTATATGGGCACCTCCTCTGTCTATACATTCTTACGTCTATGGTAAGTTCTAAATCATTCCGCACGTGTCATAAGTTTAGACTTCTTCGTATAATTTTGTTTGTCTTAAACTGTTCTTCCAACCTGTTTAAGTTTTATATGCAGCAAATATTTTGGCTTTAAAATATCCGACAAGTCTACATTTTTTTACTGATGACTCTACTGTTCTTTCCCAAATCAATCAATTTTGTAGACGTATTTGCGCCATAGAATAGTATAATATATGTTTATTTCATGTATACAGCTTTTAGCAGGAACAACTTTCATACTTTTATACATGTGATACTCAGTACAAAACTGCAAGCAGTTCTTTGTTTCATACAGACGTTGTACCCATATCCAAGTACTTAACAACACACTTGACCTTTCCTGCGTTTAATCTATAAACGTTTTATACCTGGTGTTCTGAACCAGTGCCCATTCTATGATGTTCCTGGAAGCTGTAAAAGCCATCATGTTAAAATATCATGGAGTTGGAGTACGGGGGATGATTTGAAGATTTTCTAGATTGTTTCATTAATTTCCATATACAATTGAACAAAAATGGTGGTCCTAAACCATATACAATTGAACTTGAATTTTCTAGATTGTTTCATTAACCTCCATATACAATTGAACAAAAATGGTGGTCTTAAACCAACCGAATCGTCTTATTTATGTAGAGAATCAGGAAAAAATCCCCTGAACATACTTGCCATCGCAAAAAAAATCTTGATAACGCAAAACAAATATTAAAAACTATTGACCAAGTTCTTTCTTTTGTAACGTGGACAAGTGTACTACTGTAATATAAAATATAGCTTGAAACCATAAACTAAACAATATATGTGAATTGTTTCAGTATAAGTTAAACAAGTGTAATTGTTTTAGAATATTTTTACAGACACACACACTATTCTAATAAATTTTCTTTCAATTTTAAAATAACTCGAAACAAAATTAAAAAAATCGAATTTCGATAAGTGTAACTACTAAATATTCTTTAACTGTTCAAATAATATAAAATACATATATATTTATACATATCACAAATAAAACAATTCTTAAAATTATTTATCGGATTTCCTATAAAACCAGATTTCAGGAAAACTTGTTCTAAAAAGAAACTTCGTAATATTTATCTCTCTGACAGTTCGTAAATATGCCAGAAAAAAGTTCAGAACGAGTTTTCTCTCCTAATAAATAACTTGATATTTGTTCGGCAAACATTTGATTGTTCCGAAACTTTCTCAATTGATTTCCAACTTTTGATACAGTTTTGATGAGAAAAAAAATTGTAAACCGTTGTTTAGTTCGAGTATTACTTTTTTTTCTTGATTGATGATAAATATAATATACCAGGGGTAAATTTTATGACGAAAGAATTTTTTTTAAATAATATAATATCAAACAACGTTTTTTATTAACTAAGTCAAATCATACTGATATTATTGGATTTTTCTATACTTGTATAGTCACTGTGCGCTGAAATGTGTCAATAATATTAATGTTTTAATTTTAAACAATTTTTATTTAATTTATTAAATTAAGCAATAATGTTTTATTTTTAAACAATTTTTATTTAATTTATTAAATTAAGCTGTAATATTTTATTTTTAAACAATTTTTATTTTATTTATTAAATTAAGCTATAATGATTGAAAAAATTATAAATTAATTACATTAAATTAATTATCGTGGGCTAATTAAATTAATTATAAATTAATATTTCACAATCACATTTTACGAATATATAAAACTAGCATAATCGGCTACTACTAAACTCAGTATTAATAACCGTGTTAATGGCATTGATAAATACAACATAAAATAGTAAGTAAAATGTATGATTATAAATAATGATACGTTAAAATTCAATTGAATATTGAAAAGATATTGTATACTATATATAATACACATAATCTAAGTTGAATAGTTATAATACACACACTCAAAATTGTATACTTATTAATTTGAAACAAACAACTTATTTTTAATAGAAATAGTCTTGATATGCAGTCATTAAAAATATTAATAAACAGATAAAATTTAGTAAATAATAATGAAATTTTCGAACTCATATAACTCAATACCAAAACTATATTAATTTTATTTTTTTTAGATTTATTTCTGAAATTCTGCTCTAATTTAAAAAAAGTTTAGAGTAAAAAGGTTTTGCAAATTTTAATATACCAATAACATTTACAAATGACAAGTTAGCAATCTTGAGTCAACAGCTATTAAAAACAACATCGGTTTAAATGGATGAACCAATACTACAGTCGCTAATCCCAAGAGTGGTTGTCTTAAAATATGTTAAAAGTTTTAAATATATTAAATGTAGGGTTGTAGTTGTAGTTTTAAAGAGTATAATAATATATTTATAAATAGTATAGTAATATATTTATAAATAGTATAGTAATATATTTATAAATATTATAGTAATATATTTAATAAAATTTAAAGAACATATTAATAAATAGTACAAGAGTATATTTATAAATAATGGATGAATATATTTATAAATAGTAGAAGAATATATTTATAAATTGTAGAAGAATATATTTATAAATAGTGAAAGAATATATTTTTGAATATTACAAGAACATATTTATAAATAGTACAGAAATATATTTATAAATAGTACGGACATATATTTATAAATAGCAGTAGAATATATTTATAAATAGTATAGAAATATATTTATAAATAGTACAGAAATGTATTTATAAATATTACAGAAATATATTTATAAATAGTATAGAAATGTATTTATAAATATTACAGAAATATATCTATAAATAGTATAGAAATGTATTTATAAATATTACAGAAATATATTTATAAATAGTATAGAAATGTATTTATAAATAGTACAGAAATATATTTATAAATAATAGTAAAATATATTTATAAATAGTACAGAAATATATTTATAAATAGTAGTAGAATATATTTATAAATAGTGTAGAAATATATTTGTAAATAGTATAGAAATGTATTTATAAATAGTAGAAGAATACATTTAATAATAGCAGAAAAAAATATTTATAAATAATATAATAATACATTTATAAATAGAAGAAGAATATATTTATAAATTAGAAGAATATATTTATAAATTAGAAGAAGAATATATTTATAAATAGTATAGAAATATATTTATAAATAGTATAGAAATATATTTATAAATAGTATAGAAATATATTTATAAATAGTATAGAAATATATTTATAAATAGTAGAAGAATTAGATTATAATTTAGAGAAAAATATATTTATCTCGTACAATTATTTAAAAGACATAAAGTATAACAAACAAAACAGTTAGCCCTTAAGACAATTCACCAAACAAATATGCAAACAGAAAAAAAATCAGAATTCTAAAACATATAAAGCCTTTATATATATTATATTAGTATATATAAACAAGCACGCATTATAAATATAAATATTAATTTACGACATATTAATAACCCAGAACCCTCCCCTATATCATCATCCCACAAATATTTCATTAAGCAGGCATAAAATTATGATACTCAACACGCATTCTCGTCTTCACGTAATTTACCTTCATGCCCGATAAATCTACTTCAAATCCCCTCATAAATTGCTATCCCTTATTCGGGTTCTGTCATGCAGAGGCATGAGCAGCATCTACAATTTCCATGCAGGCGCTTAGTGTTAGATCCACTCATATTGCATGAGCTCACGTACCCATTTTAATGTAGGTAGAGGTGAGTTAATGGAGGTATTCTGTTACAACAATATTGCTTAGCCCCCTCTCTCAAGATGCTTCAACTCGATTTATGAATATTTATAAAGGTGAGTGGGTATATGTAATTGAATTAATGATTAAGTGGGTTCGAAATATTTGGATAATTACTGATGTGTAAAGTCTTTAAAATCGGTTACGGGTTAGATTTGAATATATGGCGAGGTGGACAGTAAATAAAAACATGTGTCATGGAAACATGAGTCACGGAATAGCGTTGGTGCGGTTACATATATTTTACGCTCGCTTGACACTCACAAACGTTACAATGTAAAAAACAAACGTACAACCCATTGATGATTATGCTATTTTTAACAATTTTAAAGTTATTTTTTATTTCTTTTTGGAAGCCTTAACTATTTTTGCATAGACGTGCACTTTGATATTTTTAACGAAATTTTAATTCATTGTAAAGAGAGAGCTTTTAAGTTATAACTAAAAAAGTAGATTTGAAAAATATTGTAAAATGTTGTATTGTATCCCGTAAATACTTGGTTGTAATTGTCGATATTTATTGAAAGTGATTTATAATAGCAGCCTATGCGCATACATAACCTAAAGCACCTAATCATTGTATTATTTTTTTAGTAAATGTCTTTTCAAAATTGAAACTCGTATATTCGGAACCATGATAAGTATCGAATGTAATCAAAATTGTGTACATTTTACTTATTGTCATCAAGTACCCATTTTTTACAATGCATTCTGGGAACAAGACACAGCACAAGAAGTGCGCATTTGTTTGTTCGCATTCCAAAAATGCGTATCTCAACGTTTTAAACGTTTATTAAAATTTGTAATAAGGTTTACTTATACAATTATATCAAAAATACAGTTACCGTAATAAACAATTACTTTGTGAATACGCATATAAAAATCAGTAAATTTTAATCTCCAATTGACCGAATCGTATTCCTTTTGATTTTATTTACTCTACTTAAACTAATTTACAACCAACATATTTGCTATATTTCTGTTATATTCTTCTCTAGTTACATGTGATCACACCGTTTCTTTGACTTCAGAAATGACAATCATCTGGGAAAAGTTAATGCTGTGTTTGGTTTAAATCAATAACTTTCGTGCACCATTCTTATTGCATCGTATATCTTGGTGTCAACTGACCACGCAGTAAATAGTTCGTGATTAGAAATTATGGCACAGAAGTGGTATAACTCATCTGCTCGGTCACGGAAAAATAATACCTATAATTGTTTAGTTTACGTGAAAAGTCCTATAATAATGACAACAATTCGTGTCTTGTTAAAAAAATGTTTAAAAACACACCTGTCCGTTAATAAAGCTAAGTTCATTGAACTATTACATTACTTAAAACATATTAGATTACTAAAACATACTAGACGTTTTAGTTAAATATTTTCAAAAATTAGACTGAAACGGCTAATATGTTTTAGTGGACTGTTTTTAAGCGATGTAATAGTTTTTTTGTGGAAAACAAGTTTTTTTTTTATGAATTGAGTTTTAAAATCAATGAAAATCAATGATATTGATCATTCAGAAAAAAATTTTAAGTCTAGGAATTATTTAAAATATATACATTTTAGTTACGTAACTTAACTTCTAAAATATATTCTTCTTCTTATATTATTCTATTGATCTAGCCCAATGTAAAATGAAACGACTCCGTATAAGTTTTTGTATTTAAAATTTAATTGATGATTTTACAACAAATTAGGCAAATTTTTGTAAT